>JADLIF010001745.1:0-63756 GCA_016648015.1 Steinernema khuongi | reverse complement strand
AGCATCAGGAATGGCAGAAAGCCTAAGCCGAAAGAGGTTTGCCGAAGCCAAGTGCATGTCCGAAGCTTTTCGCTCTTTTGCTTTTCGCTCTTTTACTTTTCGCTCTTTTGGTTTTTCGCTCTTTTGTCTTTTCGCTCTTTTGCTTTTCGCTCTTTTCTGTTTCGCTCTTTTGAAATTTCGCTCTTTTGTGTTTCGCTATTTTGGATTTTCGCTCTTTTGTTTTCGCTCTTTTGTGTTTCGCTCTTTTGCATTCGCTCTCCTGTCCGGGTGCGCAGAAAATCATCTTAACCGCACTGTTCCACAACGTGTGCTTGGAAACGATCGCTTTGGCCTACACGGGACAAATAACGCTCGACTTCTTGGAAAGCCAGCAGAGTTCTCCCTCGGTGAGGTCAGTCAAGCTCTTTGGAGATCAATGGCCCAAGTCCGTCCTCCCGATCATCACAGCATTTTGCTTAAATTCTAAGCCTGGGAAACCCGTTCGGATATCGATGACCGACATCAACGATACTGTACTGGACAACACCTTTATGCAGAACATCTTCGATCACTGGAAAGAGAACGGTCGATTGAACTTCCGGCTGCAATACAGCTCCCTTAACGAGGATCCCAACGGCTACCGACTCTTTGTGAACGACATTCCATGTCGCATAACAGATTGGGAAGATATCAAAGAGTTTAGGCACGAAACGGAAAAGTCCGTCGCGGTTTGTCAGTTATCCGGCCGTCTTCGGAACTACTTGGAAATTTGTATTTGCGAGTGTGAGATGATGCAGGGTTGCTCCATGAAGAAGAAGTTCCCAGATTTTCACAGTTAAGTTCCAGTTGATGTTGTTGGCGTATAGGTAATAAAAAAGTGATCCTGTTAAATCACTGGTTGCATGACGTTATCCTGGGTTCTTGAGTTACAAACTGGCCGTTTGTGATCATCCTTTGCGATTAGAGAACAACTGACAGGGCGCTGAAGTAGCATGTGCTATTTTCTTCCTAAGTTAGGGATTCTAACGATGCGCGGTCCCTAGTTGTGTGTGTCCCCAATGTTAATGTGCTGGTCCACCCTACTGAGGTCGAGAGACGTCAGGTGGGCATCGATGCTATCTTATCATTCCGCTATATGACGCAGGGCAAACTCTTCAAGGTGCGAAACCGGCGCACGGCGGAAATGGAGCACAACGAGAATTTCTCTGTTCGTCTGCCATCCATCGCACCGCTGTTCTCTAGCACGCAAACATGACCATCTCCTATAAAAACGCGTCTCACCGTCATTGTTTCGCATCGGTCCGGAGTCAGCGGGTTATCTTCCTTCTACTCTTCACTGCATCCTTGTGATGCGACCACTTTACCCTGTGGGGTTTCGATTCTGTCCCGGCGTACGCCGGGTTCGTTCAGGCGCAAGCCAGAACACCCTTACCGCTGACACTACTTGACCGATGTTTTTACAGAGTTAAAACTACTTTTTAACGACTTTGTTTGTAAAAGTGGGCGCGACATTCGACATTCTATCTGTTTCTTTATTTCAGGATTAATTTGACTATTTCTATCACCACTGAAGACATCGCGCAAGACCTCTTCTAGTTATAGTGTTATTCACATATTCATTTAGCTATGCCGACCGGGTCCCGCAACGAATCCCGAACCGGGCATTTTCTCACCATTGCATTCATCCCTACAATTGATTTGAACTGAAGTGTGTAAAGGGGTCACACGTCAAATAAGCCTCAACTCCTGCCATGACATGCCGGTTACAGTACCCCAAATTTAGGCCAGCGTCAACAGCGGTTGCATTGCTTTTGAGATTCGACTGTTGTTGTTTTTTTGGACGCAATTGTCCTGTGCCCTGCAACACACCCGGATCGAGCGCTCCTCGACAAACTTGGTAGAAGCGCCATCCCAACATTCCGATGGATTCCTTGCCCTACGCTTTTGTCGACTCAGTCGTTGAGCTCTTCGATGGCCACAGAACCTTCACAAAAGACCATAACAAACCAGAACAAAACTTCAGGAAAAGGTGGTATTGACATGGATTCACCCGTCCGATTGAACATTATGTTCTCAACAAATTCTCTACAAGTAGTCATGCAAGATGCCTCGCCGGTTTGTCACACAAGTCATTCTTTTGTGTGGTTTGCCATGAGCCACCGTCGACCAATTTCCGGTGACAACGATGAAGGAGTCCTCTTCCGAGACATCAAGGGACACGTGAGGAAACACGTGTATCCTATATTTGGCTGGACAGGAAATCAAAAGATTCCCAGGAAGTTTCACACAGTTGCCGTTGCGAAAGACATTCCCATTGGAATTGTTTAACTTTCTAAAATAGTCTTTCCGCATTCCCAGGCGCAGAAGAACGACGACTACGTGGAGAAATGTCACCGGAAAACGAGTCTGTGTCTTGAATCCTGTGTTCACCTTCCACGCTACTACATTGAGGCTCGTCTCAGAAAGCGGGCCTAGAATCTCGAGCCCTGAGTCGTGAGTCGACTTACGGAAAGCTTCAAAAGCAGAATTTCTGACGGCCAAATTGCTGTTTTTCCGCTCAGCGATAGTTTCGAGGCGGGAGTAGTGTTCTGCTCCTCTGGTTGATGCCGGTTCCTGGGTGAATCCTAAAATGGGCTTGGTGCTCTCCGATTGGTGCCCGGGATTCTTGTCGAATCCTTCTGGCTCTTTGATGCCGCGCTTGAGATCATCAGAGCGGGCCAGATTCAGTCTCATGGTCTACATACTACTGAATGAGCTCGTTGCTCAAGTCTGTCGTCTCCTACTTGTCCTCGATGTTGGTATTGAGAAACGTGCTGTGTCACGTGGCCTTGTTGATGTAATTCCCAAATCAATATGTCAATCTCAAACGTGGGTAATTAAACCTTTATATAACAATAACAAAACACAGATTTAACAGCAAATCACACTAGTTAGAGGGATCGGGAGAACGCGAGGTAAAACATGTGGGGCAACAGAAAATAAAGGAGACTGTTCTTCGTGTTGGAGCGCTGGACAGCACAGTGTCTTTCTAGCTCGTGAATAATAGTAAAGGTTTCTTGTAAGCAGAGTGTGCACAACTTGGATAGTTAAACCTTTATATAACAATGTCAAGATTAAGGTTTATCTTGGGTATTTGTGACTAAAAGGGGATCTTGGAAAGTCAGGTTTGGTCTAGCCCTCTGAAGGCCCCGACCAATTCCGTGTCTACTCTGTCATACGGGGGGGGGATGGTTAATGGGTTTGGCCCTCTGGAAGCCTTCCATCGCCCCGCTTACTCTGTACCCGAGTTCCCTTTTCATCATAATTCCTTTTCCATATTCTGAAAAGAGAAAGAGAGAGCTCGCAACATAGATAACAGGTCACGAGACCGGGCCGGCGACTCACTGATAGATGAGTCAGCGCGGGTCATTGTGGAATTGGGGGCGGGGCCGGCGCGAGGCATGACAACTCTAATAACACACGAAAGATATCCTACGACTAAGTCCTACAATCTCATGGCCACATTAAGCTTAATCATGGTTATTGTCAGAAGATGGGAGCGGCAGAAGAGAGAGCACAGGTCAGAAGGTCGCCGGCGTGGCCCACTGATGGTCGGGTCGAGGGCGGAGTCGAGGTGCGCCATGACAACAATAACAAAACACAAATTTAAACAGCAAATCACACTAGTTAGAGGGATCGGGAGAGAGCGAGGTAAAACATGTGGGCCAATGGGGAATAGAGACCATTCTTCGTGGTGGATCGCTGGACAACATAGTGTCTTTCTAGCTCGTGAATAATAGTAAAGGTTTCTTGTAAGCAGAGTGTGCAGGAACAACATCGGAATAGGGAATGGTGTCGATCGCTAAGCAGCGTGTAACTTTTGCATATCTAAAAGCACACCATGTAGCAAAATCTTTCATTTTCCACTTGCTTTTTGATTAAAACATGCGATCCTGGAGCATGATTAAGGAGAGTAACAAGGAGAACGGAGCAGGTTACGGTGGACGGTCACCCAGAGCGGAGCTTTCCTGGTCTACCGTCCTGGGACGGAGAACAGTAGGCTGATTGAATAATCGCAATAGCGGCCGATGGTTTGTTTTCACACTTAAGTTCCACACTATTTAGATGCGGGTCCCGACGCGCTCGTGCGCGCCGTCACGAATAATTGTTTTGATGTTGCTTGGGAGCATGGAACTATATAACATCCATTTGTGTTTTTAATGTGGTGTAGCGAAGACTTGATTAAGGAGAGGGCACTTTATTAGTGATGAAGATGGATCGGCTCTATTAGCGAATAGTTCTCTAATCAATATTATGGTTACTTAATCAACTGATAAACATAGGATATTATATTTTACTAATGCGTTTATTTCAACAACATTTAAACAATATGCTTTATATATTAATATATTCAATAGGTCCTTTTCAATCCTCATCGGATTGTTCAGCACTCCGCTCTACGGAGTCCAGATGGTCTCGCCGGACTCTTCGGATTCTTCAGATGAGGAATGGCGGCGTTTGTTTTGCCGGCGATTGTGATGGCGGTGGGCCCATGGACCTTAGGGGGATCTTTGTCCCGGACAAACATTGTAGCTTGTTGAAGTTTTGGTCAACATTCTGGATCTACAGGCGAAGGAATAGAAAGATGCCTGGCCGTAACATTTGCTCCCAGGCGGTTGCGGTGAGAAGCAGTTAAGTGTAGGGTTGATGTAGTAGTAGAGCAGCTAGAAAAAGACTTTGATACTATTCCCAAAATTGATGATTGAATTACAGATGATATGTCAGCGAAATGTTCTGCTGCATTGCCGAAAGAGAACCCTACTCTCCCATTGTCCCGAGAACCCTACTCTCCCATTGTCCCACGAACTGAGTAGTTCCACCGATTGCAAGATATTTTCTGTTGCGCTCGGGAAAGGGTTAGGCGCGTTGAAATTGAGTTGCATGGGTCGTTTTTCTCTCCGCTCAAGGATTTCGTTTTCTGTTGCTGGCTTCACTTTTTTTCGCATCCGAGCCCTTTTTTTTGTACTGACCAGGGAACCTTCATTTTAGAATTTAGAATTTAGAGATACACTCCCTGGCTACATTTCTTTGTCTTCCCACTTACGTGATCGCATCCATAGCCAATAGAGACTTGCTGGCGTCCTCCTACACGGCCGACGTTCGAGTAGCAGCCGGAGCCTCGGATGAACTGGAGGTAGTCGCGGTCGTTTCCATTCTCCTGGAAGCGGATGCACGTCTCCGACTCGACATGGCGGAGCGCCTGACGGATGAGGTTCTGCCAGTCCCAGTCGTTGTGGGCGAAGCGGTAGGAGATGGTGAGCGAGCGCCAGTAAGAGTTGGGGTTGGGAAGAGCTTGACGCTTGCCGCGGCGATTGGCTACAAGGGTGTGGTTCAGTGATTGCGAAAGTATGTTACATCAATAGCTTACAGCTTCTTGGGACCCCAATTTCCGTTGCTTCCACTGATAGTCAGCATACGCTTCCGGTGATAACAAAGGGTACATTGTTTCCGTTTTGTGGATTCGAACAGCAAATCGCTTGCTAAATAGGATTCTAAAACACCGCCTAATAAAATGTTCTACCTGGCTAGTGGCGTAAGTTAATAGCGATCAAAAAAGCAGCCATTACAGAAGAAGCATTGCTGTCTTTAGGAGAATACCATGTATGAGGAATATAGGAGGGAGAAGGTACGGCGGACAATAGGATGGAGAGGGGAAGTTGGTTGGCAATTGCGGGTCGGCAGGAGCCGACCGCATGGTGTTGCGAGTGCAAACCCACTCTGAGCAGTGGCTCGGGCCAGTGGCGCCAGTTGTCCAATCGATAAGAGTGAAGCACCTTCCAGTACGGTCTGGGCAACTAAAGTTGCTGCATTTGAATCTTCTTATTGTTTTGCTGCTTGTACTCTATGGAATACGATGGAGAGCGGGAGTTCACAGTGCGCGATGGCGTTAAAACAGGCAGCCATTACAGAAAAAGCGTTACTGTCCTTAGAATCCCCCGTCAGCCAAATCATGCCTTGGCCACAGCCAGTACAGTGTGGTTTGAGGGAACATAGGTCGGTTGTTTACTGCAACGAATAGATGATAGAAATGAGGCGCGAAACTGATATGCATACCAAGAATTGAGGAAATATTCTCGAAAAGGCTCCTTACAGGGCGATGAAGCCCCTTAGAACGAATCACGGAGGGGCTCAGTGTGACCACAAGTCTAATCACACCTCATCGCATCTTTTCACACATCGTGTTAAACGCTCAGTTTTCCCGCACTGCATCCCAGAAGCGTTGCGGGAATCCTAATAATTCTCAAAGCTCACAGTCTCTCCCACAGCTTTATTTCGCTCAAATTTGTCACATCAATCACGTGCACTAAACACGATAAGAATCGCCAGAACGAGCAGAAGTGGGACGAACTCTGTGAGGCTGGACTCCACCGCGCTCGTCTGCACTGCTTGGCACGGTTCCGGCTCCTCGCTGGGCCTTCTAAGCAGCTGCGCTTGAAGCTCAGACACAGTCTCATTCAGCCTGGCGATGGTGTCGGACTGCTCGCCGATGAGCTCGTTCTTCGCTTTCCTCTCCCGCCCCATCAGCTTGAGCTGCTCCTCTTGCTGCTCGACGGTCCTCTTCAGCACCTCGGACTTGCTCCTCAACGCGTCCACGAGATTGCGGTACTCGTCCACGTCCTTCTGCAGCACTTTGATGAGAAATTTGTGTCTCGCGGTCAGACTTCTCATATGGGCGAGCCGCTGCAGGAGCACCTCTTTGCTTGTGTGGTCGGTCGTGTTGGCCTCGTCGAAGCATTCTGAAGAAGGAGCTAGAGCGGATGACGCGCAAGGAGTGTACCCGTTGCCTTGAGTAGAAAGAAGACGAAGAAGG
Source organism: Steinernema khuongi (assembly GCA_016648015.1). Lineage (NCBI taxonomy): Eukaryota > Metazoa > Nematoda > Chromadorea > Rhabditida > Steinernematidae > Steinernema > Steinernema khuongi. The sequence goes on along the minus strand of JADLIF010001745.1, from coordinate 56,927 downwards.
CGAGAGTAGCGTGGTTGAGCATCGCAGGTTTCTTGGGGAGCACGGAAAATGACGGAGCATTTCGTGGTGAAGGAGATAGGTGGTCCCGAATTAATGGGATCCACTTGGACGGGAAACATGGCGCTTGTGTTCCGGTGGGAAAGGAAGGCTGCACATAGAACATATGCTTTTGGTATAGAACAGTGATGCCGACTTGATGAAAAAATCTTATCGAGTCGAGTAGAGAGACTCGATCGGCATTACTGGTATAGAACATATCTTCATTGAATGTGGTTAAAATGGCCTTAATCAATCGCTACTAGATTAATCCCTTAGATTCAACTTATATATTTCTTTTTTTTCGAAAACATTGGAAATGTGATAGATCCTACTTATTCTTGTTTACCAACACTTCGTCATGCTATAGAACCCTCCGTTTCTTAAGGCCGGGCCGTAGTTTTACTTTCGGGACCGAGCCGGCATCACCGCCTCCAATCTTCTCACTAGGTCCTCGGTCCTCTTATCTCACCGCTCCTTTAGTTCATCAACCGGAGCCACTTCGTCAATACTCAACAACAAAAAAGATACCTAAGTGTTGTACTTTGTCGGCTATGCACCTACCTACCATAGATCGCATGTTGTTTAAGTAGCCGATGTATTGGAAATCAAGGAATACTCAGATGAATAAATTGTTTGACCGAATAGTAGGAGTAGCTTAAGTGGCGCGAGTTTTGATAACGTCGAGGAGCACAGCACCGTGCGTTTTTTCTACATATACGAGGCGTTACGCTTACTCTGAATCAAAACATCAACATTTTAGTACAGTGGCGATGTGGTCTGTTTGCTGATAAGGAAAAGCAAAACGCTTTGAGGACAATCCAAGCCTTTTCCTCACATTGCAAGATATGCCGGAAAGCTGCAATCGAAAATGATGTTGAAAACCGATAATTGATGCGGTTGCTGACAAGGCCCTTCTGTATAATGTCAAAAGGGCGCCCATATACAGGATGTAATCTGAGCGGAAGGTCTTTGGGATTAATTCAATTACCGCTACATAGTATTTGCCGTAAAATTTGTGTTGGATCTGCTCACTGACAGATATTTTTGTAATCAACTAACTCAGTAGCTTTTCAGTCATGGGAAGACCACAACCTTATTAGCAACTCATTTATGCATCATAGAGACAGAAAGCTTTTCATGATAGCATTATCGGGCCAGCTTCAATTGACATTATCAATCTATCTACTAGGGCATTGGTAGATTGGATCCTAAGGCCCAGAGCTTTAATGATACTGCAATGGTGGTCGGCCCTGCGTGAATTAGATCCTTTGAGACAGTGTCCACAAAGAAGTCACATAGACACGCTCCTGCAAACACTGGGGTCATGGCCTTGAGGGGTTCACTTAAGGGGTTCACTTTATCTCCGGAAGGTTGATACCTGAACCCACGTAGTTGTCTATATAGCAGAATCAGCGAAGATGGAACAAGAATCCGAAACCACACTGTAAGTCAGTGAACTAATTTTCACCGTTCTTGTATGGAGAATTTGCAGGACTTCTACCGTTATGGGTGTGCTGGATATGTTTATTAGTCGCATTGGCTATCTTCTTCTTGAACTGGCGAAGCTGTTTGGTCAAGACTGGTTGAATCGGACGCAGGAAGAGCTAAACACCGGTAGTCTTGAGGAAGAAAGAGAAAATACGGTATTGAACTTCTCCAAAAAAGCAGTCGAAGTGGCGAGAAGGATAGATGTCATAAAAAACAACATTTCCTTGATCACTAACAACAAGGTCTGTAGGTTCTGATAAAGTCCGCATGTTTGTTTCCCTCTTTAGAATCAGTATTTCTACGATGAGTTGTTTGGTCCGTTCGAGTGTACTCCGTGCAAGATAGTGCTTCAAACACCAGCAGAACAAGAGCTCCACTATCATAAAGAACATAATCGAAGTTATCTGAACCCGAGCAAAGACTTCGTCCCTGCAAAAAATCTTCGAGTTCGTCTAGTGTGGCAGTCGAATCCTACCGTTCTCGGCCGCGTGATGTTCAAGAAGGAAGAAGGCCCTAGTATCGTCGATGTGGCACCTCTCCTAGAGAAGTACGACGCAGAAGTAGTCGCTCAGGGAAAGAAAAAATTTACCGTGGATCCCTCGGAACGGCGAAGTTATGTATATATGCTCGTGGATAGAACAGTATACCCTGTTCAAAATGGGAAATTCATGGACTTCATCGCTTCTGTATTCTACGTGGGGAAGGGAACGTGTGACAAGAAGTCGAACCATCCCGTCCGTTCCATGCAGCACATGTTAGCTCCCGAGGACGAATCACGGAAGTCGAAGTACGTGCACCATATCTACAAAACCGGAGATTACGTCGATCATGTGTTGGTATTTCGCTATGCTCCTGAGTGGATGGCTGCAATTTTGGAGGAAGCCGTTATAAGACTCCTTAGCCCCCAGTTTATCATCACCAACATACTTATGGGCGAGAACTACGCTTCGAATTTTTTTTCTCGCAAGGAGTGGATGGACATGGGTCTTATGGTCCTTAACCGAGCGTACCAGACGTGGAAAAGGCAGGTTGATGCAAATAAGATGAAGCCCGCAGAGGAGAAGTTTGTTAACGATTTTCCTGCCGGATTTAATGAAGTAATGGTCACTGATGACTGGCAGTCGTCGGTCAAGTTATTATAGAGTTGCTGTCATTTATGTATCGTTCTCTTCCTCTATATTTAATGAATAAATAGTTTTTGTAATGCGGGACACTAAACGAAGGGACACTGAATAAGAAAAACCGGGTGGCTGATTTTGACAACACGACTTTTCCTTGAACTTGGGTATGTTATTAACTGTGTGATTCGGGATTTGGGCTATTTCGTGTACTGTAGTTTTCCGACTGTGCGTTCGATGCCCTTTGAGATTCAGAGTGTGTACGTGGAGAGGAGACAGGAGGAAGAGCTACGTCTTCACTGCTTTTTAGCTTCTTGTTTCTCTACTTCTACGGAGCATTTGCCGAATTTACCTACTTATACACCACATGTCGGCGCAATCTGAGTTCCTCACTTCTGAATGCTTCCTGGTGAGCTATTTCCAAGTACTTCGCGTAATTAGCCATTTTAACATTTACACTTTCACAAATGTTTACTGGAAAACTCGGAAAATCTATCGAAACATGGTGTTTCCAGGCTTTCATAGTTCGGCAGCACCGCGGTTCAAAAAGGAAAGGCGACATGAAAGTTTTACTTCAAGATTAATCAGAAAAGTTGGTGAAAATTGTTCTCACTTCTGACGCTCCAATGTGTTTAAATTCGCACATCGGTCATTAAATGCACACTTCATCCTTTCTGTCCATGCATCATTTGCATTTGACGGTGAGCATGGAGGCCGTCCCAATCTGTTTCATCGAGGAAGTCATACTCTTTCGCGGATACGTTTACCCCTTCGAGCAGCTTGTCTCTCAATGGGGTGAGATTGCGGCCAATGTAAGGAGAGCGAGAAAAGAACGATTGAAAATTTCTGTAGCTTTGGTTCTGACGCCCGCCGGCAATATATATGTTTCATTAAACATGGAGAGGGATTCCTGGGCCTACATAACGAAAAACAATTGGCGAAATCTAGATGTAGAACTTCTTGGCTTCTACTATAGTCCTGGAGTGGATCCTGCACGATATGAAATCTTTACGGATTCAATGCTAAGGCAGCTGTGCCAGATACTCCGTAGATCCTTCCGTTCTGTTGACCTTAAGTTCTATACGCTGTTCCCAAACAACAGCCACGTAATAAAGACCATCATGAACTCGATTCCGCACTTTGTGTGCATTGCCTACGAAGAGTATTCAACAATGTTACCTCCGAAGAACCTCTCCCTCAACCTGGACTTCTTCGACTACGTAACCACATTCATGGAGCGCGGATCCACCTTGCTCTTCTTCTTAAAGTTCACACGAGGGACCCACGTGAACTTCGAAAGCGTGGCGGGACTCGCCATTGTTGCTACGCTGAAGTCACCGTCCGCACGTCGATACAAACTGGAGCTTCCCAGCAAAACTGCGCCCTTTTGTCAGCGATTTATGGTGTCGTTGGGCTACCGTCAAACGTCTGGAGATATAAGCGATGATGAGCCTTCTATGTATTTCGCCAAAGGAGATGATACGTACGTCATCCATTTTGTGGGGCTACTCGGACAAGTGTTCCTTAGTACTTAATTTCTGCGCTACTATGCCAATGTTCTTTATAATGCGTCTTGTAGCTGTAAATTCTCAGGAACTTATGAGTGCACACAGTGGGACTGGAAGCAGAGCTGGGATACCCGCTAAAAGTTTCGGGTACCCGGATCCGGATCCGAAAAGACCCAGAAAATTCGACTCGATACCCGGTCCGGGACCCGACCCGGTCCCAGCTCTGACTGGAAATCATATAACAATAAGCTTTTCTTTAAGTTTTTTCTAGATTTGTATAGGAATTGCGGTCACGTGCTAATCCCCACTGTTAATAGAGTAAAAAATCATTTAAAAAAATCAAAAATCACGCGTTATTTTTTTCCCGTTTAATTGATCTATGGCACAAACGACTATGCGCATCGTAATCAGAGCCTAAGAATCTATCAGAAAACATGCTTTAATCTCTAAGTACGTGTGACACTTGTCGATACCTCCTTATCAGCTAAAGTGGCCATGTCTGGTGCATTCTCCAACAAGGTGTTGTGTCAACTGCACCACATCGACACTTACTTCAAAGCAAGCTTCCAGCTTCCATCCGTGTTTTCTCGAGTTTTACAGCTTTAACGCCGATACGACCATGCTTATCGTGATCAGCGCCCCAAAATCTACCGGGTAACATATTTCAATCTCAAATCAAGGTGTGACACTTTGGGATGTTCCCTTGTGAGTCCGTTCTTAGGCACGATTTCCGGTTCCCTCGCTTTCCCAACACTAACAAGTACTCGTGGCTAATGTGTCTGTGATCGAAATCAAAGGTCGTATCTTTCTCCCTTCTCCTCTTTCTTTCTCTCTCGAGTAGCTCTTTCATAGCAATTCTACATTCCAAAATGGAATCCCTCTACTTTGTGACCCTTGGAAGTGATCCCACCTTCGCGCGCGTCCCACAGCGTGTCCATCCTCCGTTGATTCCCTTCATCCACCTGCAGGCGCACCCTAAGAACGATGAACGGCTCGGAGCATGCGCCCTTAGCGACAGTGGAAGTGGCGTTTGGCGTGGCCGAACTCGCCGCTTACAGCTTTGGACTTCTCTCCGGAGGCTTTGTTGTTTCGGCTCAAACATGTGAAGCTCATCAACCAGAATCTCCGATGGATTGTGGTAACTTTTCACTAAAAGGGCCTTTAAGGTTAGAGATGTGCTCGCAACTCTACGAAATCGATATAAACATTTATAAAATGTGGTCTCTACAACAAATAAATTATGCTTTGGAATGATAGGACAGGATTATTATTAGTACTGCTTGACGCAGATCTGTTTGGACGGCGTGTAGCCCGCGCAGCAGAGGACGTTGGCGTTGGGGTCGCCGGCGGCGTCAGACTCTCTTCGGTAGTCGATGTTGATGGTCAGCATCGCGGTCGGGCAGTTGTAGGAGAAGTTCCTGGAATGTGTGGGTTTAGCCTCAAGTCTTTGGGCTATGGCTCATCTCTAGTGCTCTGGAGGTAAGGACCTACTTTTCACAAATGTTCTCGTTCTGCATCTGCAGGTTTCCGTCGACGACTCGTTTCCGGCGCAGCTGCGTCATCGTCTTCTTGAGTCGCCGCATCGTCTGAGCGTTCTTCTTGGTGGGAAGGAGATGGGGAACTGAGCTGTTCGCAGCCCTTGGGTCGCTCTCTGCAAGAAGTCGATGTTGTCATGTGGTATGCAGCCCAAGACCACATACCGATTTCAAACGACTCGTCAGGCTGGTTCCGCGTGGTTCCGAAGTCGAGGTCCTTCAACAGGTCACAGGGCATAACCAGCCTTCCCTTGCATCGTGTGTGGCCTTCCGTGACCGGGCATACTCGCTCGCCACAGGTACCGTACTCGTTGTCCGCGCCAACGCACACCCGGTTGCCGCCGTAACAGGCACGAACTCGCTTCCTCAGTCCACAACCTCCACAGGATACGGTACATTCGCTCCAGGCTCCCCAAGCGCTCCAGGAACCGGTGGCAGAGGAAGAGGGAGAGGGGGCCTGGGTTGTGGTAGTGGTAGTGGTGGTTGTAGCAATCTTCCTTGTCGTCTCCTGGAATGGGATGCGTTTTGTGAAGAAGTCAAAGCGGCAAGCTAGAACTACGCTGCTAGAGGGGTGCATAGCGTCGGAGCTGGCCCACGGTCCGTAGATCCACTTTTGTAGCACTCTGCTCCATCTCGCTTTGTAGGTGGTGCGGTAGGTAGTACGCTGCAGGAAACATTAGCACAAGCGATAGATAGGTGGTTAGGCGAAGCGAAAGAGGGTGTGAGTGGAACACTTCAGTGCGTTAGTGGGTAGGCGTTAGAGCTTACCGGGACGGGCGGAGGGAGGACGGTGGTGACTTGGGTGGGACGGTAGGAGCCGACTGAAAAAGTGTTGGTAGAGATAGATCGAAGGGTTCTAATCGTCGAATTCATTGGAAAGGAGGAACAACTCAATTTAGATATATGGGTCGCTCCAAGATAGGAAGTTATCAAGATAGCTAGGCTCTACCTTACTGCTACAGGATTCTAACCTGGACGGCTCCCTTGCTAGAACTCACCAGTTTTGTAGTTGACCTCGAATCCGAGGTACCCATTGACGAAGTCGTTGTCAGTGGAGAAGTGGAGAAGGACCTCGTTGCTCTCGCTGATGATCGTCTTGGGCACGTTGCAGCAGAGCCTGGGCCCCGCGGCCGTCTTGTCCGCGTCACTCTTCACCTCCACGTAGTTCCCACACACGTCGCGGCAGGGGAAGCTCACGCGCGTGAAGCTCAGCTCGATCTTGGTGCCCTGGGGAGAGCGGATGCGCCAGTAGCAGTCGAGGTGGTTCTTGAGGGGCGGACTCATGATCGTCTTGGACTGGTGGCTGGCGGTGCGTTCGCCTCCTTGGCAGAGGTCAGGCTCGGCTGCAAAGGGACTCGTTGATCAGTTTGATCTCCTGGAACCTACAGTCTCTGGCGACGTCCTGGCAATACACTCCTCCGAAGCCCACGGGGCACTTGCAGCGGTTGCAATTGTTGGGATCGACGTAGCCGGCGTTCGCGCAGGGCAGCTGGCGAGGGCAGGACCTGGTGCAGTAGCGGAGATTGATCATTTTCGCGTCCTTGAAGGAGAGTCCCTGGCGCTGTCCGATCGTCTGTTGGTAATTCGAGTCACGCGTTTGAATTGAGTATCTGGAAGAGGATTGAGTTTTACTAGGACCGTGCAAGTGAAGCCTAGGTAGCGGGTGAGAGGGTATCCAAGTCCGGCTGGTCAGGTTCCCGGTCAATCTTCAACTCTTACCTGTTGTAGTCCAAGCTAAAGGCGCGAGATCCGTAGTGCATGACCGATCCAAGATCGTAAGGTTGGTCCATATTATCACTGGTGAGAACGGAGCGCTTCTCAAAGTTTCCGACGGTTCCCTAGAAAGCTCAAGTAGCTAGGCGTCCTAAAGATTGGTTCTTACGGCGATGATCGTATTCAAGTTGATCCAGATGTAGTTGTCGCGGTCGTTTCTTGACTGCTCGTGCCAGAGGCCAAGCGCGTGCAGCGTTTCGTGGGCGATGATTCCAAGCTAAAGAGAGTCATTAGTTTTATCTCGTGGACAAAATCTATTCGTGGACAAAAAGAAGCCCAGAATTTAGAGATACACTCCCTGGCTACATTTCTTTGTCTTCCAACTTACGTGATCGCATCCATAGCCAATAGAGACTTGCTGGCGTCCTCCTACACGGCCGACGTTCGAGTAGCAGCCGGAGCCTCGGATGAACTGGAGGTAGTCGCGGTCGTTTCCATTCTCCTGGAAGCGGATGCACGTCTCCGACTCGACGTGGCGGAGCGCCTGGCGGATGAGGTTCTGCCAGTCCCAGTCGTTGTGGGCGAAGCGGTAGGAGATGGTGAGCGAGCGCCAGTAAGAGTTGGGGTTGGGAAGAGCTTGACGCTTGCCGCGGCGATTGGCTGAAAGAGTGCGGGTCAGTGATTGCGAAGGTGTGTCAGCTTACAGCTTCTTTTGACCTCGTCCACAAGGGCTTCAGCTTGGGGCACAGTGAGGATGATGTCCGTTTCGAAGACTTCACCGAGCAGTTTACGGTTGACGCTGGCCTCGGTGCTGTCGTTGAAGGAGATGGAGCGTGCGTTCTGCTGGATGGTCAGAGGGTTCTAAAAGATGATCGTTTAGGGTAAGACTTTAGAGCACTCTTTGAACACTTTAAGACCTCCACTTTCATAAGAAATCCCTTGCAAAATGTCTTTTAGTGATTCCGTGATTGACTCTGTTTAGTAGGGTCCTTCAGTTGAAGGTGTACAGAGGCTGGTAGTGAAAAGACCCATCAACGTTTGCCCTTTGGTGAATCAGAGCGATGACGCAAGATTTCCGCTCCTCATGATGGTTTCCTTATGGGAAAATCGCTGCGCGCAGACCTGTCGCGATATTTTATAGGTCTAATCATGGGTCGTTTTCTCTTAGCTCAACACAAGGAGGTCGATTTCGATCCTTGCGCAAGATAAGTCGACTTGACAAAATTGGCGAAAAGGTTGGTGCTTTAAAAGGCTCGCATCCAAGTCACTTTTCTCGGATTGACCAGGGAAACTTCATTCTAGCAGTCTCAGAAACATACGTAGTCGGAGTAGATTCCAGATCGCTTGGCGGACTCCGTGTAGAAGTCGTTCAGAAGAGCCTTGACCGTGGCGTAGTTGTCCACGGTATCGTTTGGAATGGAGTCCTCATCGGCCTAAACATTCACACATTTATCATCAAAAACTGAGCTATCTGCCATACCCTTAGCCCGGCGATAATGGCTAGCACGAAGAGAGGTATCCTGAGCATAGTGATCATATCTGAAAATAGCCTCTTCAGCTGAGGGAACCGCTCGAAGACGCGTCAACAAATCGCGGAAGTTTGGCTTGTTTGCCCCCTTTATAGCCACTGTTCGGAAGGCGCGCCACGACCCAAACTATACTCCTCGGGCTCCCCTCTCGGAATGTTATATTGTGCCTTGGGAAGGTCCTGAAAAAGATCCCGATAATTGACTCGACCGACCAACGATCAAGGCTGAGTGACGGTCAAACGGGTTTCCAGGGGGCACAGAACGCTTGTCCCAGCTCTGGAGCCGGGTTTCCTGCAAAAACGGAGTGCTCACATGAACAGTAAATGTTGCCTTCGCTAGATGAAAGCGACCGAAAATCGGTAAAAAGCGGTTCGGAACATCGTTTGGGGTTCCGCAATTAGGGAACATGATTCCTGAGAACTCCAGTCAAACATCATCAAACGCTTCCGAGGAGGATCGGTTGGGCAACAAAGAAAAAAGTCGAGAAGAGGGAAGTGAAGGTCGAGAGCTCAGGGAATGAGATTCAGGCAGTGAATCCTATCAGAAGCTCGCCTCGGTGTTCATTTGCCTACTCTGGTTAAGGCTCCACACCTCAGAGCTTTTGGTGCCCTAGCTTCAGAATTAAGTCAGCTTCATTGCTTCAGGCTTCAGAGCTCAATCCCCCAAACAGCATCTTACTGACCTCTAAATATTTGATAAAAAATCGCGAAATACTCGAGCTGGTTGAAGATCAAATTCTCAACCGTCACAAATGGACTTCTGTGCCTTAAATATTTGAAGCCCAAGCTCTACAGCTCAATGTTTGAAAGTGGATCTTTCTGACTTCTAAATATTTGACAAAAATCGCGTTATCCATGCAAAATACTCGAGCTTGAAATGAAATGCAACCCCCCCCCCCTTATAGCTAACCCCGACAACCTGATCTCATTGACCCCTACACCCTCTGTTGCAGGAAAGGAAGCTTGCTTGTCACTTGGATGCTTACGCTTTGTTGGTTACAAAGATTGGCGCGCGAAAGGTTGGGTGGAACAAAACACAACTCGGAGAGATGGTTAATTTTTTCGGACAGGCGTGTAGATAGCGCAAGCCGGTTTCATAAACAGTCAAGGGGAATGGAAAGGGAGATATTTTGGTGCTTGGAGACACACACTTCCTTTCACTCAAGGAGAAACCGTGGCAGGAGCGTGGCAGGACCTTTTTGGACGGATATCTTATCACGGATGAGACTGTAGGAAATGGATACAGTAGTAGCGCCCCTGGCGAGACGAGACGAGAAAAAGGACCAATGGTTACACTGGGAGCTACATGGAGTAGGCCTGGAGGAGGAGGAGATAGCTAGAGCTAGAAGCTAGAGCTTGGAAGGCCATCTACTCGAGCAAGTTTCGAAACTACTGTAGTCGACGTAGCCAAGGAGCAGAGACGAGACGCCGGGCCGGACCATTCAGAAGAGGACAACTGACCGATCCTCTTCATCTTTTTCTATTTATAGGGCCACTGAGGAGGCGGGCCATTGATATCCCGACCGTAGTATGAGTAATCCCGGTCATATGGTTTCACTTAGTCATCACTTTGCAAGAAACGGGTTTGAAGGTGCAAACCTAGTGCGCGTGCGTAACATCATAAGGTCGCTCTCGTGATCGGTGGTTTGGCATAAACAACTTTCGCAATGGAAGACTTTCGAAAAGGTCGAGATGTACCGTAGCCCATGGCCGATCCACCGTCGTCCTCTTCAAAGTGACTGTGGGGCGTATCCCATTGTCTTTTGACACTTTTAAAGTCATCGATCAGCGGACGATAGGTGTTGCAAACAAGGTGATCGGCAAGGGATCCGGTTCTCCTTAGGAATAACAGATCGCCTGCGAGGCTAAGTGCGACAAGGAACCGTGATGATTCGTCATCGGAGAGGTCACTTAGGTGGACGGACGATGAACAGAGTACAAAATCTTCGAAAGTATACGGTGTTCTCATGTGAGCGATTGAAGCAGGCTCAATGGTAAGATCAGTAGACTCTTAAGCACATAAGATAGAACATGTCAAAGGATAACATGGATGTCTAGAAGAAATGCTAACCTGGAGTCAAAAAAAAACGATCTGTGATCGGCAAAGAGATGCTAAAGGAACTGTGAATAGATTACCTCTTCTTCTTTCAAGCCGTTCCTTAAAATGTCATGATGATAACCCTACAAGCCCTATATAGGGCTGTTCAGTTGAAAACCTGCTTTGCTTACGCCTGGAGAAACATGATCCACGGTTTCTTCTCCCTAACGACTTAAACGTGCCTCTGTCTTGTGTATCTATTACTACTTTTTACTTGTTTCTTTTCACCCTACCCACAAATCCGACATCAAAAGATAATGTCTATAAAATCTACACTACGGTAACTCTTCAGCCATATTATTGAGACTACAGGTGCTGAGAAATCGTTCATGGACACCACTTGGGCATAGTAGCCCACATGCTGTAATTACACCCTTAAAGATATCCTTTTAAACCGTACTCTTTCCGCGTGTGATCTCTCCGCTCTCTCCCTCTCCTTTTATTTATCTTTTATGTCCTTATCATCCCGTTATATTGCTGTTGATGGTAATCAAAATTTGGAATTAGAATTTGAAATTATGTGCACTGAAATGTGGCTGCATTGCATTCTTACAGTATCTTGCTACATACTTTGATATCGAAGCAGGCTTAATCATGATAGCGACGGTTTCTTAACCACATAAGTTAGAGGGTGAAGGAAAAATCTGGCTGTGATGAAGGCATACGAAGAGCGATCTGTGATCGGCAAAGAGATGCTAGGGCTACTGTGAAAAACCAACGCAAGCGTGACCTCTCTTTTTCTCAAAATCTCTTCAAATTCTTGCAGCATGTGATGTGAGGGAAAGCCGAAGAAGTGAGGGACACGTCAGGTGTAAGCGCGGTACCGACATGTCATTACACGTGTTGACCACACTTTACCATAATCAGTACTCGCACGTTCTTCTAGGTGTCACAGCTAAGGTCAGCGGGAAATGTGTTTCAAGTGAGAGGCATCGCAGGATTCCGTTTACCACCTAGGTGCAGTTTAGTTTAGAGTGAGTTTAGAGAAAACTTTAGTTCAAATGGTATTGACCTGCCCAACTTCACGGCAAATTAATATGGCGACATCACAAGGCCCAACAAAGGCATCCGGATACAGTACATTAGAACTGTGACTGGCTGGCACATATTATGGCAAACAAAAACGTGTAGAAGAGAAGATTAGGAACGGTGAACCTTAACATTTCTGTTCCGTTTTGCGCGCGTTTTGAACCGATCAATGATTGACCTTGTCGAGCAGCTGAAGGAACACCTTAGTAAAGATCTCTGAACAGAGGAATGCGTGTGTACTTGATACGATACGTCAGCCTTTACCATAAATCCTTCAAAAGATGCTCTCTCACGCACAAAAACGGTTAGATCTACTGGCGCCTTTTTTCCGAAGGTGGCGACGTGACAAATCACCGCTAGTATCTCAACTTGTAACCTTAGTTTTTGGGTCGTTCGATAGTTCGCGGTAGACCCATAAATTCAAAGCTTTTTTGGGTTTAACGACGGCTGTCAACGCAACGGACCATGTCGACGTGGGTCGGACATGTTAAGAAGCTGTGACTCATGACCTGTGACTCTGCGCGTGTTAGGACAAGAAAAAGCATTCAAAAAGGTTGTCACGTCTCCGGTCATTAAACTATGATGAGATCATCAGAAACGAACACGACAAATAGAAATGTTCTCCTCTTCGGGCGGAACCTGTTTCCAGATGTGTGAAGATCAAAGTGATCAAGCTACATTGAACCGTTCAGCAACTATTTGTGGTTTGGAGACTCAATGGAATTAAAATAAGGATGAAATATAGGAATGGAGCTGTCCTATAAACACATAGAGGTAAACATTAGTGAACTCTTTATAGGATAAAATTAATGGTACTTACGATTAGGGTTAATTTGGCGATCTGTAAACAATGGGCAACAGAATTATCGAAAGCTGAGCAAGGGAGATTCAAGCGTTTACCTTTATTATCGACTCAATTTCTCCAAATTTTGTGCAAGCCTAAGAAACATTTGTCAAAAACGCTTGATGCTTTATGATTGGACTACGGTAGGCTCAAAACAGTTCAGAAAAATATCCCGTTTTTTTTTCTTTTAGCCTTAACGTTTCAATCTTTTAGAACGACTATCATAATTACAAAATATTGGGTGAGTTTTTTTCTTGAGCGCTTTTTCGTCCATAACAGGGAGATATTGTGTCAGAAACCATGTGTGCGTCGGTTAGACATTTCCCTGACAACAACAAGGTTTTTTTTTTCAATGGCAAAAGGCATTGGCGTTTTTTCAATAGATGATAAAAACAGGGGGTGTCCTAGCATTAAGCTCTTCATTATACGTATAATGTTACAACGCGAACACTCCTTAACCCAGGGTTCCAAAAATACCCCTTACGTATCACCACCCCAGCTCATGGAATGCTGATCGGATTACGGTAAACCAGGACGAGGGTAATCGGCGCGCGGAGGCCACTGAGACCGCGCGAGTGATCCCGGGTTTAAGTAAACGTCGGAAAGTCGCATTTTCGGCGATTGCGAAGTGAACCGAGGAGGAAACCCAGTTCCGCTGCTGCTGAATGGAAACAAAACCCTAATGGGCGGACAACCGCTGATCGAGGCCACCCGAGCGGCTAAAAAACGGCCTGTTCATCATGCCCGGCGCTCGGCTGCCCTACCCATGCACCGCGGGCCTCTTAAGTACGTGTGTTCATCTGGGTCAACGAGGCAAAAAAGAACAGCGTTCTTTTTTGGGCAGGCCCCTTGCTCCCCCCGGCTTTCTTTTTGTTCTCCTGTCACCCCGGGCTGTCAGAGCCAATTAGCGGCAGACAAGAGCGAAGCGTTACTGCTTGACGATTAACGAGTAATCGAGAGTGTCGATCGCCGAAAAAACGTTCGCACTTGCTACTTTAGGGTGCGGCGCGCTCCGGCCGCGTCGCCTCTCGCTCGAAATGGGTCGTAATAATCAAATTAGAAGGGTAGACTGCTAGTGGCCGGGAAGAGGCTGTCACTTCGGATCGCCCGGCCAGGCGTCCGTCTTCGAGTTAAATGACCGTTTGACACCTCGGTGACGTGGTGAAGGACGAGTTCGGGACGGTGAAGTACGCGGGGAGTGCACGCAAAAAGTGATCACCACTCATGGCGGTGATTTGTGACGCTCCGCAGTGGAGCGGCGCTTGTCGAAGGCGCATGTTGCGCAAACGAAGAAATTAATGGCGACGAAGTGAAGAATCGGTGTTGTGCCCGAGCTGTCACCACGCTTCCCGGTTCGGCATTTTTTGCTTCGTAGTAGGGCGCTGTTGGGGTTCATGGAGGAGAGAGGTGGATAGGTCAGAGGTCACGGGAGAGATGAAGCTATGTGTTAATGACAAGAGGCCGAAGGACAGCGCCAGATGTTTCCGCTACGGTAAAAGATACTCATAAGTTGTGTAAGTGAACTGGGCACGAAGGGGTCCAGTACCTTTACAGTATCCAATTGAGGATAAGAGGGGCTCAGGGCTTACCTTGGGACATCCACTGTACAAGCTCGCTTAAAAAGCGAATAGAAAACACTTTCGCTAAAGCCGTGACTCCATCGTGAGAAGTTTTTGTCAAATCACAGAAAAAAAGTACCCAAAGGGTACTGTAATGGAATATGAACATCGCTGCATTTAAAGGCCTTCCTCGTGTGGAATGAGTATGCTCCTCGAATCTTCCGTTTTTCAGCTTCCTGTCTCTTCCATACGTTCTGTGCAGAAAAGTTTCGGTTTCAAGGATGGCCATGTGGGCATAACGCATCACGTCATGATCGAACGCTTAAAACCTCATTGAAGTTGGTTTTATATTCCTTCTCCTTTTCAGTGTTATTGAACAGCACAGCCGTAGATTTCAGAGTTTCAGAGTGGATTTCAGAGAAAGAGTGTAAGGAGAAGCTCGATCGACTAGAAAGGGAAAGAGGTTCGTTCCTATGTTCCTGGGGGAACCTTTCAGAGTCAAATTTAGAAGAAGAATCCAGATGGACAGGAAATCTTGTGAGTCAAGCAAGTAGAGCCTTTCTGGAATCACTGCATTCAGAGGCAAAAAACCAGCATTACGGTGTGTACATAGGCGTGCTGATCAAGGACGCCGACGATGGAGACACAGATAAATTAGCGACGCACAAAATTAGCAAAAACGCGGTAGTGAATCTTTCCTCTGATCTAATTGGGTAAGACAAGGACTCCGATTTTCGACCGTCCGACTTTCTTGAAAAAATCACTTCGTCGGCATTCCTAAGATGGAACGTGAAGGGTCAAACTTTTTATCTATTATAAACAAAGGACCTATTTCTCTGTCATTTCCTTTGCGGGAGTTCACTGGGCTGGAGCTGGAGGAATACTCTTAATAGGAACATATCTAGCAAGAAATCCCTGTCCAGTCGATAAGAAACAATCGCCATTTTAAAGATGAAAAAGTTATGACGAGAGTGGGATTCGAACCCACGCCACGATGTGACTGGTGCCTAAAACCAGCGCCTTAGACCACTCGGCCATCTCACCGTGTCCGCAGTGCCTCATGAACCTTACAGGTACTAGAGCATTCGATCTAGGTCCGAATCTTGTCGACCCCAAACAAGAAGGTTCGGATGTCATATCGTCACCGTCAATGGTTCTCAGGGTATTCGAATCTGATGATCTGATGAATCTGATGACTCGATGGTTGCGTCACCTCTGGAATTAGCACCCAAGTTGTTCCCAGTTCCAGTTTCCCGTTCCGCCTAACCCTTCCGGGCGCAAATCCTCGTGAAGTGCCTCGACCTTCCCTGAACCGGTCCCGACCAGGCGGTCCTGAACTCGTCACCAGGATCTCCCATCCCCGTCCGACCCTCTTCCTCAAGTGCTACACGACTTCCCGAGTTGCTTGCGCATCGGATTTTCTCCTCGGGCGATAATTACCGGTCCACCGCGCCGCCTTCTTGGCGGGGATTTCGACGCCGCAACGAGCGTGTGCCCGAAGACAAACAGTGCGGCAACGCACAAACAGTCTCGGCGACTGTTTGTCGAAAAACGGCCGATCCACTCGGCGCTTTCCACTCTCCGAAATGTCGTCGATTCGCTCGGGACGCACTTCCGCTGCCACCAGCAGGAACGGATTCAAGGTAACTGATCTGGGCTGCTTGTGCCAGGGTAATGTTTAGAAAATCGGCACTGAAGAGTCGCACACCGTGGAGAGCTTTGAGAGAAACGTCAGCGGAACTCCTTACAGTGAGGTATGACTTTTCTGTCTTTCCTACATGTATATGGCCTAGTAGACCTTGAAATGGGAAGAAAAAACCCCAAAAGAAACGTCTTTAGTGCATTAAATGAACCAATTTAACCAACTTTGAACCAATTTAAAATCTTCTCTTCTTCAAATAAGGTCTTTTTGTTATGAAAGTGAGTATTTGAATGCTCAGTACTGGGTTTTCATTGTTGCTGTTTGCGCGAGAAATCAATAGTAAGCGTTTTAAAACAAACAGAAAATGGACAATACGATGTGGCGCGAAGATCCGCGAGAGGTGTGATGGGATTGGGGTGAGAACGATACTAGAGATGAGTTGCTTTCATTGAAGTGCTCAAATACAGTTTGTTCCCTTATAAAGGAACATTGACCTTGGAAGCCAGGGCAAGGATCTCCTAGAGCAGGAAATAACCTTTTGTTGACCCAACAAACAGTTAAAAAGGTTTCTCGGTTAATAAAACCCTCGAAAGATAGGACGATCTAACGTCGACCTCTAGTTATGCGCCACTTTAAAAGACCTTTGGCTGAATGCCCCTTTCCTAGAGCGAGAAGCAGCCCCTTTTTCAACCCTGTAAATCAACAGGCACTCGAGGAGGTTTCTCAGTTAGTAAAAACCCTCGAAAAGAATGCTAGAAAGTCATTCTCTTCTTATCTTCTCCGAAGAGCTTGAGCATATGTTCAAATGATGACTTGATGCATAATCTAGCAATAATAGTCGTTGCACTAATTTGGTTCGACTCCTAACGCTCCTTGAAAACGACTCATTCCTCCGCAGTTTCGCTCCTTTTTTCCTCCACAAAAGTGGCCTCTTCCACTTTAAAGGACCTTCGGCTGAGTGCGCCTTTCAGCCACAACGCCAGTTCTCCAGCAACAGCTACACAGAGCGCAAGACGTACGGCCGCGACCACAACGGGGAGATCGTCGTGAGGATCGAACGCGATGTGAGTTCTGCTCCCATCGGCCACCTGATCCACCGTTCGCTTTCAGCCCAAGGAGCCCGTGCGGCCGGTGACTCCGGTGCTTCCCATCGGACCAGTAAGTGGCGGCGCCAACAACGAGAACCTCCTGCGTCCTGTCGGTGCCATGGACGCGCTTCCGCTGCACATCCCGCGCATCGACGTGCGCAAGCAGAAGTCCTTCGGTGGCCAGAGTCCGAGATCCATGTCCTCCTACAATGGTCAGTTGGAGAACCACAGCTTAATATGTTTCCAAGTTTCTGCTGGCCCAAGACAAGCAGAAAGGTTACAACATTCAAAAGGGCATGTTGAAACAGGCTAGCACTACATTTCCTTTTTGGTTCTTTCAAAATGTTTGTTTTCGTGTCTCTAAATCTTCTTCTACTGTTTGCTTTTCGGGAGCCTATTCACCAGAGTTGTTGATCCACATCTTCGTAAAAACACAAACAGGAAAGAGGGAGAACGCCGTTCGGTCTTGTCAGGCGATGGCTGTGGTTTCAGAAAGATGAATGCAGGTTCCTAAAGGTGTCAAAGAAGAGACAAATGTTTCTGAGAGGCAAGTTAGCTTTAAGGCGTTTATGTGGCTATCTGCGATGTTATAAAAAGCGATTTACCTCACGTAGATATCTAGGGGAGGGGCTTTTTACAGGGGGTCACTTTCTAAACCTATCTCAACAGATGTACAGCTTCAGTCGTGCCTATCTAGCTGATTCAACTCTTGTTTTAGAAGCTGCGTCGCCCCGCTCGGTCTCCTTCCAGATGAGTCCTCGCTCGGACCGTTCTTCGAACGCTCCTCTCAGCCCACGTTCCAACGTCTCCACGACTTCGGTCGACTCGCAGGGTGTGCCCATGAAGAAGGTGATCAAGAAGAGTCGCTTGGTGAGCATCCACGACGGACGTCCCGTCAGTCCTTACGTGGAGACGGTCACCTACGTCCCCGTCCATCAAACGCACCTTACCGTGCCCAGGGCCGTTCCTTCTCCTCGAAGCTCTCCTGGAAGACGTGTGCGACATCATAGTGCACAGGACAACTTCTTCAGGTGGGACTAATCGATGTGAATACAAAGGGGTTCTGCCTTCAGATGGGCATATAGCCAAG
The DNA here is from genome assembly GCA_016648015.1 of Steinernema khuongi. NCBI lineage: Eukaryota > Metazoa > Nematoda > Chromadorea > Rhabditida > Steinernematidae > Steinernema > Steinernema khuongi. Next base: position 38,648 of record JADLIF010001745.1, on the reverse strand, counting down.
TGGCCTGTCCATAGGTGACCACAAGGAGTCCAAATTCCTTTGACGATTCTAAGTTACCTTCTTAGGAACGACGACAGCAATGAGCTGCGCTACACAGAAGAACTCGGCGGATCTCATCGGTCTCCGAAGCCCACCTTCGAGAGAAGAACGTCCGCTGACTTCTTCTCGGACCGACTCTCGCGGCATTCCAACTCTCGCCGCGACAGTTCCTACGACACGGCAGAGGTGTACATCATGGAGAACCCGATCTACCGCGACTGATCTTCCTGCTTTGTACAAACGCGATATTTGGTCGAAATTTGTATTTCTGAGCGATAAAAATTCCGATTCCCTCCTGGTCATAACAAGTCCAGCCACAAACGCCGAGAGGATAGAAAGTAAAAAGTATATTTGAGCTTAAACAATCATTTGTAGTTCACGAGCGCGCCACCATCTACAACAAGGGTGGTCCCCGTCACGTAAGATGCTTCGCTACTGGCCAAGTAGGACACCGCCTGGGCGATGTCACCAGGCGTTCCAGTCCTCCCAAGTGGAACGTCTTTGGCGACGAAGTCGTCCACTAGCTGGTCAAATGTGGCGTCATCGACGCCCATCCTTTTTACGAGGTTTGTTGGCACAAGGCCGGGACTGGAATTGGACGGTTTAAGGAGACCTGGATGCTCCAATAGCAAATTTTGAGTAAATTGCATAGGACAGTGGGCAAGCAACTGTTGCAAACAACCTACTTGACATTGTTGATTCGTACCCCCTTGCGGCCCAATGGCGGCGCCATATGCCGCATGTAATGGTCGAGGGCGCTCTTAGAAATGGCGTAGTAGGAGTATTCTTGGTGCTGAAGCATTTTGCTTTTGCCATTTTTAGTTTAATGAGTAGCTTACCGCCTGCATCGCGTCAATGCTGCTGATATTGACGATGTTTCCCCTCGTCTTCTCCAGTTCGGGGATCGCCAGGGTGTTCAGGCGAATCACACTGAGCATAGCATAGGTAGTATGGGGGTTTTGGATGTATCTCTGTACCTTTTGAGGTTTACGTCAAGCACGAAGTCTAGGTTCTCCTCGGAATTGGCGTCCACGGTCGGCTTGGCGCCGACTCCCGCGTTGTTCACCTGAACCAAAGATGGGTTACAAGGCCTGTGGAGCTTCACTCCTAAGGTGAACACGAAATTTGATCAAAAGTAAAAGACCAAACACCTCTTCCAATCCTGACAAACGTTTTGGTTGTGACATTGGTTAAGGTCCCTTGCCCGCAGATCTAATCCCCACCACCGACCTTTGACTCACCAGCACATCGATTTTCCCAAACTTTGCCATCGTCTCTTTAATGAGCTTCTTGGCCGTTTCCGGGTCCTCTATATCGCCTTGAACGATGAGGAACCTCTCAGAAGAGACTCCGTTCTCAACAAGCTGCTTCTCCGTTTCCTGCAAGGAGCACTAAACTAGGGGACGTAAAACACAAAAATTCACCTGAAGGCCTTCCAAAGATCGGCCGTGGATAGTGACGGAGGCGCCTTGCTGGGCAACAAGGAGGGCGATGCCCTGGCCGATGCCCGAGCTGGAGCCGGTCACGATGACCACTTTGTCGGAGAACTTCTGCGAGCTCATTTCCACCGAAGAACAACTGAAGGAAGTGCGACTGAGAAGCGAACTCTCGTTTATCGATCGGTTTCGCCGTGCGCAGTCGATTCGCGTGTCACACGCGGACACAAAGCTGAAGATGAGTCACCACTCAAAGAACAAGCTGAGGGTTCCATCAATTAAAAGTTTCTCCAGAATTCTTTTAGAACCTGTTGGAGTACTAGTCAAGGGAAAAGGAAGTTCAGATAAAGGGTGCTAAACGCCATGGAAATAACTTCAAACTGTCACCATTTATTTCCACCAGAGGTTGTTGATTTGAAATGACTTGAGTCTTATTAAGATTAGTTCCACAAGATCACCGGTGCAAAATTGATACGGCCGACGGTCGCAAATTTCTATTTTTTACTTCCAAAATTAAGAGCTTCATGTCGTTCAGAACGGTGATGGAAGAGGATGGAACACACTTTGCAACCGGCTTCGCTAATTGACGTCCTACAACAATTGATCTGGTTCTTCTTGAAGTTGCTTTTTACTCGTCTTCTATGGTCACCAGCGTCAACAGTGACTCCTAACAGAGCAGTGTGTTTGTGCCTTCTGCGTGTCCTGTGTGTCTTTCGTGTTGTAAGCTTTATTTTCCGCGTGATTGTTGAAACGATCAGCAACATCTAATGAGGCTTATGACATTCGCGTTGTGGTTTATGCCCACTTGGCTGGCTCCAACACAGAACTCAATGCTATGGTTTGTGTCTTTTGTGTCCAAAGGGTACAGTATAAGTCGGTTTTTCAGAATCTTCTGATTTATCAGATCAGCAAGCTTGGTACATTCGTTAGTTGATCGTCCTTCTCTTGAATGCGTACTGTAGCAGTGCTGTCCTTGTGACGGACAGTATCATCTAGAGAATCGTTCTCGCTACCACTACAAAACGCAATCACCTATATTTGATGATTGAAGCTACTTTTTCTATTTTTACACTTCCCGAAGCGATATGAACATATATTGTACACAGAAAATTTGTGCTGCGTAAGCTGTCGCCTATCTAGTGCACACAATCTGCTGGCGTAGGCATTTTCTTGTGAAGAAGTAAACACGTGACATACCAAGAGTAAATTCTCACGCGAAGGAGACCAAAATAGATGAGCCAAGCAGTGACACATGACATCTCGTAAGATTCAACGTACGATTTCCGAGCGGAATAAACGTTTATTGTAGTATACACTGACAGTGACAAAGTGGCCCTAAACTCTGGCTCATGGCCGCATCTTTTCTGGCCGTTTTCAGCTCAACTTCTCTTCGTTCTCCAGTCCGGGAATTTCAGGTCCTCCTAAGACAAAACCACCATCAACCACGAGCGTCGTTCCCATGACATAGGAGGCGTCGTCACTAGCCAGGTACGACACCGCCTTCGCCATGTCCAGGCAGGTCCCAACGCGGCCCAGCGGAATCTGATGGGTGACAAGCGCTTGAGCTCGCTAAAAGAGCCCTTAGGTGTATGCAAAAGTTCTTCTAGGCAACTCACCTTTTCAAAGACGTCCTGTGCGCCTCCGATGCGGCTAACAATGTTTGTGCTAACATAACCAGGGCTGAAAGGTCACTGCCCCTTATCTTCCTCTATCTCTCCCTCGCCTACTTCAGATTGTTCATTCTGATGCCCTTCTTAGCGAGCGCCGGGGCTTCGATTTTCATGTAGTGGTCGAGACTGATCTTCGACATGGAATAGGCGGTGACTCCGGCGAGCTAAAGACGGAAGATCAGCAGCTGACGGTGAAGCCGACACAACAAACCGGTTTTATGGCGGCGATGCTGCTAACGTTCACAATGTTTCCACGCGTCTTTTCCAGGTGTGGAATGGCAAGTTTGTTTAGGCGGATAACGCTGCAAATAGCGGAAGTTATAGAGATAAGGAGGGACCTATATTAGGGGCAGAAAAGGTCATTTTATAGCGCATGAAAATGGATGCCTAAGGCATCATCTGATTGTTTACTTTCAATGGATAACCAGCTTAGGTCACCGGATAAACTAGAGAAAGGCATAGATATCGTGCCAGCTGACTCTTACTGGAGCAGGAAGTAGCGATTAATCTAAAGGTTCCCCCAAAAACAAACAGGTTCTCCCAACATGCCTTTTCAAATTAATGTTGAAGATGAAGTCCAGGTTCTCTTCCGTGTCAGCCTCAGTTCCGGGTTTTGCAACGACTCCGGCGTTGTTAACCTAAATCCAGTAGTACCTGAAGCCAAGAAGCCAAGGTCCTACCAAAACGTCGATCTGGCCAAATTTGTCGACGGTCTCGTTGACGAGCTTCTCGGCCGTCTCCGGATCGACGATGTCTCCCTGCACGGTGAGGATCTTGTGGGGGTTCACTCCACTGTCCGTGAGCAGCTTTTCCGTTTCCTACACGAGAATCAATTCGACTTCTAGAGACAGGGAACTCACCTTTAGACCGTCCAAAGATCGGCCGTGGATGGTCACCGCGGCTCCTTGTTGGGCCAGGAGCAGGGCGATGCCTTGGCCGATTCCACTACTAGAGCCGGTCACGATGACCACTTTTCCGGCAAACTTTTGTGGCTCCATCTGCAAGTAAAATCTCGTTAGGGGTACATGGAGATACAGCAGAACGCATATGGTTAGCATATGCCGCCTTTAATGAAATGATCACTCTTTAGAGGGCACACGAACTGGTTGCATATGACGCGCGAGTCAACCATCTTTAGGTAGTAATGTCAAGTCCCACAATAAACAGTTAAAAATAGGCCTCTCTTTCTGCATTTTCTACAGACCATCACTACAAGCACAACAGAAAGAGGACGCAAAGGGCATGCAAGACTTCAAACCGGGCGACAAAAACGCAACGGAGGCTTTATCAAGCGCGTTTTGTTTATTTGCCTGTCGGCAGGAAAGGACGGCGAGGGGCGGGGAAATCATGTGACGCCGCGCGATTGATACAGAGGAATAGTAAGTGGTCGCCAGGACGGGTAAGAAGAAGGCGGGCGCCGCTACTGAGCAGACCGAAAATCGGAGGAAACGTGCAGAGATATATGGCAAGGTGGGGAGAAAACATCTGAGGGAAGAGGCAAAGTCCGGTACTTTACATCGACAACAGACAACGCGACAAATAAGAACAGCTGAGCTCTCCGTGAGCGAGAAGGAGACCAGTGACCGGCGCTGTGACACAACACCTTGCTGGAGAACGCACCAGGCATGGCCACTTTAGCTCAGTGGCAGAGCGTCTGTCTCGTAAACAGAAGGTCGCAGGTTCGATCCCTGCAAGTGGCATTTTTCTCTAAAACTGCTACTCACTTTTAAAGTGATTTTTTGCAAGAGTTTCGTTTGCAGTTTATGAGAGTTCGGATCTCTGGCAAAGAGTGAATCCGCTAAAATAAATGCGATAAGCGTGTGTTTTATCTGTTTTTTTTGTTATACTTCTATACTTTCAATCTTCATGGTTGTTATTTGTCTTCACACTTCGAGCTCTACCGTTTCACCGGCTGATACCGCACCCATGAGGTCATGGAACTCTGAGGACGCGAGTGCTTGAGTTTGCTATCACACCCTTATGGCACGGGGATCTCAGGATTCGATGTCGTAGATGTCACAGGGGCTTCTTAGGGGCTTGTTACAGGGGGATATGGCTTCCATTCCCACTATATGGACCCAGAAGTTCTTGAGACACGAATCTCACCTCTTGTTAGAATTTCTTTCATTTATAGCTTGCTTATCTATCTCTGTAAAACAACATACATTGTAAGGAACATTGGCATGGTAGCGCAGAAATTAAGCACTGAGGAACACTCGTCCGAGTTGACCCACAAAATGGATGACGTACGTATCATCTCCTTTGGCGAAATACATAGAAGGCTCATCATCGCTTATATCTCCAGACGTTTGACGGTAGCCCAACGACGCCATAAGTCGCTGACAAAAGGGCGCAGTTTTGCTAGGAAGCTCAAGTTTGTATCGACGTGCGGACGGTGACTTCAGCGTAGCAACAATGGCGAGTCCCGCCACGCTTTCGAAGTTCACGTGGATCCCTTTTGTGAAGTTGAAGAAGAAGAGTAAGGTGGATCAGCGCTCCATGAATGTGGTTATGTACTCAAAGAAGTCCAGGTTGAGGGAGAGGTTCTTCGGAGGTAACATTGTTGAATACTCTTCGTAGGCAATGCACACAAAGTGCGGAATCGAGCTCATGATGGTCTTCATTATGTGGCTGTTGTTTGGGAACAGCGTAGAGAACTTAAGTTCAACAGGATGGGAGGATCGGTGGAGCAACTGACATAGCTGCTTTAGCATTGAATCCGTAAATATTTCATATCGCGCACAATCCAGCTTAGGTTTATAAGTAAAGGAAACGATGTCCACAGATAAATTGCGCGAACTGTTTTCCGCTATGAAGGCCCAGGATTTCATGCCCATGTGCAACGAAACATATATATTTCCGTGATCGCGCGGAGACATGCGATGGGTTTATGCACCGGATTGGGCGTTTTTCCTCCTACATTTGGCTGCCAGAAACCATTTGCGATTACGAATGGAAACGCATCACAAACGTAATATCACAAATGGTCAAGAGAGTTGTCCGAGTACCAGTTGGGTCTCGACATGACGTGATTGTCATTGAACAGCAAGTTGCGTGCAGTGCGTTTGGGGATTCATTTCCTTTCGGTTGGCACTCTCCTCTCCATTTCTCTTTATATGGCAATTAACTGCGTATGCTATGTACCTGTCTCTCCGTGTTTATTGTTACAATACCCGTCTTTATAATAAGGGGTTTAATTGCCGAAGTGTGAGGTACGCCAGAACACATGTAGTCGTTATACTGCGCTGTTACGTTGTTGATTTGTTGTTCTGTTCACCCTTGTTACTTGCGAGGTTCATATGCATTCCAGTTGCACTTCATTGAAATTTTGTTTTACTTTCCATGTTAGCGATTTCCCAAATTTTCTGTATTTGCAGACATGGAAGTCGTAGACGCCCGAGAAGGCTCGATCACCAGCTTTGAAGTGCTGAATATTCTCAAAGAAGCCAAGGCCAGCGCCTCGAAACACAAGAATCAGTCCTACAAGACCCTCCTTTACACCAGCACGAAGTATCTCCAGTCGCGGCCTGGTTCTGTGCAAACGAAGGAGGGAATCGAGAATCTAATGCGCGCCCTGAAGCCGTACAAGCTGACACCCGCCGAGACTCTCCAGGTGATTGAGCTCCGACCTACCAAAGTCGTGGAACTCTCAGTGATCGTTGCGGAGACAGAAGCGCGCTTCACCGAAGAACAAGAACAGGAGATTCTCAAGCTTGTGGCTGAGCATCTCCCGAAACCCCCATCCCCGGAGGAGGACCGAAAGGAGAAAGGGAAGAAGAAGAAGGACAACAAGGATAAGAAGGACAAGAAGGACGCCGAAGGATCTGAAGAGTCAATGGATATGTAAACTTGCTTGACTTTGTTATTGTTACATGATTTGTTTGTACGTGAAAACTGTTTTTATCCTGGTTCCGGATGTGGAATCTGTCGGGCAGCTTGATCGGGTGTTCTGTGAGAGCTTCGAGAGTCTTCTTCATTACGGTGATCGCGTTGTTCATCGCTTCCGTGATGTTCTTCTTGGTGGAGACCGCGACGATAGCAGGTCCCAAGTATCGGATCGGTGCCTGTAGAGTCATCATGTTGTATTCTACCCTCGAATGACCCTTTCGTGACAGAAACAGAGGAGCGCCAATAGGTCCTTGTGTTTTAGGCAGCCTTCAGATTGTCGCCGTGAGGGTATCGAAGTGCTTCAGTCTGATTCTACAGAGGAGTCCAGGAATTTCAGACATCTAGTAATCGTTGCGGTTACGGGTCAAAGAACCAGGCTCCCATCTGGGCGTTGTAGACGTGCGGTGTGGTGACTGTAAAGATTCAGAAGACTTTGCAGGTGGTGAAGATGAGCCAATGATATTTCGCCCTTTGAAGAGTGTGTGTCGCCAATGGAGTTCCATGTATCGGTTAAAGGCCAAGATGATGTAGAGGTTGCAGCCGCAGACCCACAGAGTTAAAACCACTTTTTTAAGCACAAAATAAAAATACTTATGGTATTGCCTATGGATCTCCGATCAGAAGGCCGTCGGGATTTCGACCGGTCATTACAAGGACGCTGTGGCGGAATCCAGCGAAATTCTGTACATGAATATGATATTGAGAGAACTTAGGAAGAAAAAGCCCACATCACACCTGACAGAAGAATGTGATAGAATGATGTCGTTGCTTCGTAGTTCTTTTGAGTGTCGAATGATCATTACGGGTCCAGGACGGGGGTGGTCGTAGACCTGCTCCAAGAACTGAAGTGCCGTTGAGACTATCATAAAAGAATGGCAGGAATCATTTCCAAGGGGGTAAATATCGATTAGAGACAAAGTAATGCACATCTTAAATCTTCAACTTACCCTACACAAAAGTCGGAGAATGACGATTGGAGCAATAGCGCCTCAAATATTCAAAAGGGACTCAGAATGATGTGATGTTGGTTGCCTGCAAAGGCTTCCTCGTACAGTATTTCTCGTTTACTAGTCGATACGAGTTTTTGTGCCAGATAGTCCGCACCACGGCTATAACACTTCCTCTTATTAAGAGAAAAACATTGGCTGATCAGGACCACTCAAACGAGGAACTCGCTCAAAAATATGTTTTACCGTTAATCAACTACAGAACGTGTTATTAATTATTTTTCGCGATGCATATAAAAAGCGACTGAACAGTCCATATTCATCCTACTCAATGATGTTCGCCGTCTTCTTTGTCCTCGCTGTGTTCGTCTCGGCCTGTCAGGGCCAAAGCGCAATGGCCAGTTATACAGTTACCTATGTGACCAGTTTCTTTAGCGGAACTCAGATAGATAAGGTATCAACATTGCAAAAATCTCCCAACAAGCATTAACTTTCAGATCGCAGCTGCCGTCGCGAATCAAATATGCGCAAACGCCACCGTCGAGCAGATCTATGACAGTGAGCGCTATCTCCACCCGTATGCTACTAACCCTTTGTGTAGATTTCGTCCAAACCATTGAGAATAACGCCGGCGGCAACGTCATAACGACGGTCGCCCCCGTTCTTGCCAAACTGCAAAACGATCTTGGTGACGACTTCGACTCCGTGAAGAACGTTTTACTCGGCGTCGCGCAAAATACGTTCACTCCGGTGCTTACTGACGTACTTGTGTACTATCGAGTAACTAGGCTAAAATGATGTTGCAGCTCTACCAGTACTGCCCAAACACCGCTGGTTTGCTCCAAGAAGCCGGCACCTACGCGAACGATAACTTCGTGGGGACCCTCATGCAGAACATCGCCAACGCTATCCAAAATAACCCGGACCCATCCGTCAACGCTACCTTCGACTGGACAACTGCACGCAACGACCTCAACGCCGATGTTAACTTCCGCTATTTCAACCTCTGAAAGTGTTGTTCCCAGATGGATCGATATAAGTTCTAATTGATCCGGGACTGTTAACCTGAAATAAATCTGAACTCTGAACAATTCGCCGACTTGACTTCACAGTTCCATTGATATACACCGGAAAAACAGGGTGATGGACACGACGCCGAAAGACATGACACCGAATGCTGCATTTGGATTCAGCAAACTTCTTTCGGCTTGGGCTTAATCATAACCCCCCCCCCCAAATCATGAACATTCTCAGGCTAAGGAGTTTTCAGACTTTGCAGTTTGACAGTTCGGCAGCACTTGAAAATTTATTTCGATATTTACTTTATATTTCGACCGGTCAGTACAAGGGTTCGATGTTCCGTGGCCGAATCCAGCGAAATTCTGTACATGAATATGATATTGAGAGAACTTAGGAAGAAATTCAGAAAAAGGTAGACTGATCTATATAGATCTGCCCCTCAAACTACCGTATGCAGTGCTCACTTCACATTTCGCTACCGTATACCGTATCCTCTTCATGATTTTTTCTTTTCGTCAGTGCTGTTTGCTCCCTTCTCCTCTTACTTCCTCTTTTTGTTTTCTTTTAGGTTTTCTTGTAGTTATTAGCCCTACTAGAAGTTATTATAAGTTGTTACAAAATAAGGCGAAAAAACAAATCAAAACAGAAAAACAGCAAAAAAACCTTTTGGCGGGAAAAATCCGACATTGATACGATCTCACTATCTCGATTTATATCAGCTGTGCTCTTCCCGCCTTCGATATCCTTGCAGAGAGCGAGAGCAGCCACTTCGCGCATCGATCACCATGGGAAAGCGCATGGAAATCTCTGACGTTCGGTCGGTGACGAAGCACGACGCCGCTGGAGAACGGGCGAGTAGGCCGCGGGCGGTGGGCGCATATTGACCGCCGAAAAGAGCGAATTTTGGCCGAGAAGAAGCTCAGCCGGGGGATTCCCTTAAATGCACCCTGCCTCCGAGAGGCAATCGAACATCGCGTTGGTTTCCGTTTCGGCCGAAATCGGCACCGCCACCCATTTCCTATGCTCTACTTTCTCTACTGTTTGGCTGGTTTTCGTGATTCGTTCTGCGGGTAATCTGTTTATACTCGTGTGTGGTGCTCCGTTCGGTGAACTCTAGAACGATGGAGCGAGGATGGATCCGCGTTTTCTGCAATTATTTACGTTGTTCGTGTAGTGGTGCTCCATTTCGTGGTGGGCCGATTATTGACTCTTGTCCGGATTTGCATAACTCTCGCTTTCGACGCGTTTCAGCTCTGCGCCTACGGCGCTGTCGATGGTCCTCTCCGCTTGAATCGGGCGAGTACAATGAGCGCTCATCAGGTGATCACCGGGGCTCTCAACAAGGGCGAAAGCGTCTTCGCGGTCGGAACCGTAGAAGGCATCAATTTCACGGTTTGTTCCTCCCCCCCTGGATCGTTTGACTAAAAAGTTTTAGGCATGTGCCGTTGGAACGGATGTCGTCATCCTCGCGTCGAACTTCGAGCGAGTCCAGGTGATTCCTGGAGGTCTCCGCGAAGACGAAACCGTCGTCTCTTCTGTGAACTGCTGCGGCGATTCCGGAAAGGTATGGAGGGACTGTTCTGCTCGGAGGTGAGGCTTCTCTTTACAGATTGCCGCAACATACGGCCGATCGATCCGAATATTTGACCCTGTTCATCACAGCGGAAACAAGTTCCGTCACGTAAGCAGCGCAACTTTTATGTTTGGCTATGATATACTCCCTTCAGAAGCTCAACTACCGATGGTTCGAATCTTGCAACATCCGATTCGACGAGAAGCCCGTGTCAAGTGTACAATGGAGTTTGGAAGGGATGCGCCTTCTCATCTCCAGTGGCAACGAGCTCTTGCTGTACCAGAACAAAGCCCTCAGTCGCCTGAGTGGATTGAACCCTGCGGTTACCTTCAGTATTTCGGAAGATGTCAGTTTTATTTTGTTTTCCAAGCCTCAAGAAGGTGTTTCAGAGGGGGCACAGCGACTCTTGGGAGTGCGTTTGGAAGACGGTGCTTTCGGAGGAGGCCCGTTTCATACGGTTTTCGCCGGACTCCACTTTGTTTGCAACCTGTGGCGAAAACGACCTTCTAGTCAAGATTTGGTATCCGGATACATGTTCTAACGAACTCAATGGTCAACGAGTAAACTTCAAGCACTGCTACCTGCAGCATCCTTGCCCTATAACCGGGTTCGAATGGAGGAAGACAGGTCGATATATGCCCAGGTTTGTTCACATTAACCGTCCACAAGGCTAGTGAACACCTCTTAAGGAACTGCATTCAAAACGTCCTCATAACCTGGTGTGTCGATAATACTTCTCGAATCTGGAAAGAAAATTCGGCTTTCGACAACGCCTTCGATGTGAACAGCGATATAATCGAAACAGCTGATGTGGAGGAGCATCACCAGAAGAAGCACAAGCATTTCCGCGTTAAGAATGCCAGAAAAAAGATTTTGAACCGCTTATCAAAGCTAAAGTAGGTCGATGGGAGTCATTGCCCCTTATAGCCATCGACTTAAGGCATGACAACAAGAAGAAGAAGACCTCAGAGTGCCACGCTGGAGCACTGTGTGCCACAGGGAGCCGGTCTCCCTCATGCTGGGACTTGGCAAGCAACAGCAGCGATGGATTCGTCGCGGTTGACTTCTATCTAGCGGCAACGATAAACGCGGATAACGGTAATGAGGATCTCCTTATGCACGAAGTGGACTATCCTATCCTTTAGATTGTCTACTTGTGCCTTCCATGGATTCGAATAACTCCCTTCAGAAGAAGCCACTCACAGTTCATTGGCTAAACAACAAAGAGCTCATCTTCACGAAAGGCGCTGAAAAACTTCTGGCAGAGGCTCTCCTTAATGAAACGCTCAGCGAATCAAGTAGGGATCTTTACTGTGAATTAGGGCGTCAATGTTTCACTTTTAAGGGGGCACCAATAGGTCAAATTCTTGTGCCAGCGTAGATGTGGAAGTTCCGCTACCAGTGAGGTCTCCCTCTGTTAGTGAAACCCCTGGCTCGATTACTCCTGTCAATGCGGATCAGCTGTCCGTCAGCACGCATGACGCCCTGGACATCAAACTTGAATCCCTCCTTCGCCAGTGGACCAAGTCCAGCGACATCCTGTTCGCCATCCATCCTGTCGATGGAAGTCTCCTCTCCTGGTTTGTGTTTTTGACGGACCACTTCTTCATGTTCGCTCTGCAGGACTACAGAGTGGCTCGACGACAGCTACAGGCAGCCGACAGTAAGCTTCACGTCGAGGTTTCCTTCCGCGTTCCCACTCACGGACGCTTCGTCGCTCAATCCTCTTCTGAACACGTTCAATCCCCACGACCCGATCTACGTGGATGTCCTTCAGCGACATCACGAGCCGACGAACTTCAATACTTCCGAAGTTGAGGATGGAGCAGAGCAGGAGAAGCCCGAACATAGTAGGCGTGCGAGCGGCGTCAGTGACTATAGTATTATCTAGGTAATATCCACAATGTGATATCTCGGAAGATCCAGAATAACACCCTGTTGATGCTGACGAGTCACGAGAACGGCTCGCTGAATCTATGGAGGCTCTCGATGGAGGAGAACTCGAACTTCACGACGATCCTCAATGTTACGCACAAATCGAGGATGTGCGGACATCGATTCCAAGTGAACAAGGTATACGATTTCTTCTTCTCCTTGCTGACAGAACGATTCAGGTGGTGCCGCATCCAGTGTTGCCACTGCTGATTACGAGCAGCCAGTTCAGCTCGGAACTTTGCGCTTCGGTCAATAACAACGCCGACGTCGTGAAGGAGTCCGAGTTGATTCTGTGGAAGATCAGCCCCGTAGGCCCTCTATGTAGAAGTGGTGGAGTCCGGGAACTGGCGCGCATCACTAGCAACGTAGCCGAGGCCTTCTCCTGTCTTGCATGGATTCCGGCCATCCTACCAAGGTTTTACATGTGTTTTCGATCTTGTACTGATCGAGTCCTTCCAGTTCTACTTTGGGTAGCGTTTGCAACTCACCGAGTTCGTGCTTTGTGGCGAGCAATGGCGGAAAACTGATCGTTTATCAGGCTGTTGTCGACGCTCGAGGACTCCTCTCCGAACTCTTTAGTGCGAAGACAGTTCGAACTCGATCTTCTTCATTGAGCAGCGTTGGCGAACCGTTACCGACCTCCAGCTACCACAGGCTAAATGACACCTTCAACGTGGTTTCCACACAGTCCACAGCGAAGCCTGGCTGCGTACTTCGCCTTTCCGATATCGTACATTCGGAACACGTAAGCAGCATTGAGTCCCATCAGATGTCCTCAGTTTCCCCTATCTTTAGAAATGGGACGGAGTTCTGATGCTCCACATCTTCAACGAACGGTTGGCCATCAGCAACGCCGATGTGGACCTCGACGCGAATGTGGTGCGCGGATCTGTAATCGACCGTTCGAAGGAGACGACCTTCTCCGACCGGTACTTCTTGGTGATGATCGAGAAGTGCCAAGAGGCCGATCGCCTACGTATGTGGTCCGTCAACCTGTCTTCTCAAGTACCCGTCTTGATTGACCATGCCGGTTCGTTTCCTTATTTCTTTATGTCTATTTCTTCTTTGTCACAACTTAAGAAGGCGAGACTCCTGCCCAAAATATCGGCTACTGCCGTTCCGCGTCCCCCATGCGTCCATCAGCGGCGAAGTTAGCCATGGAATCGACTCTTCTCTGTGATTGTGATTTGGGATTGCCTCCTAACGTCAGGGTGAGATTCTGAAGTTCTCCATTCCACGTTCGTAAACAAACTTCAGGCTCTTTCCGCGGTCGCGACTGCGGGCCACTTGGCGTCTTCCAGTCTGTATCCAGCGTGCCAAGCGCCCTATGTCATCATGGTGGCATGCTCTGACGAGAATATCCGCTTCTACAAGTGTGTCCGCAAAGAAGTCGGAAACAGTTGTTCATACTCGTGGGAGGAATGGAAGATGATCACTGACGACATTCCCAGCGCTCTCGAGATGGACGGTTCCATCTGCAACGTCTCCGCGGCTCACAGTGGACGATTCGCCTGCGCCTTCAAGGCTCCAGGATCCGAAACCTTCAACAAGATCGAAGTGGCCGTCTTTGAGTGCGAATCTTCGGGAGGTGTGGAGTGGCTTCGAGAGGATTCCCTTCGGATAGACACTTCTTGTCTTGTTTCCGCCAAGTTCGCTAGATTTCTCCACAGAGGTGGTAATGGGGTTTCAGGTACGGTAGGTGCGACATCAGTGAGTACTACGACGTGAAGTACCCTGTGGATAAGTTCGTTTGCGGCCTGTCACAGCGCGAAACGACACATCGTCCTTCTTCGCTCTTGAAGCGTATCCCCTCGCGAAGCAAATTCGGTAAGTTCCTTTCGTTGCTACAGTCAGGCTTATTTAGCTACTGCACAGTGTAAGATTCTGGTGGTGGAAGTCGCTGTACTCATTCTTTTTGGGTATTAACAAGTGTCGTGGTTGTGGTGTTGTTTTCCTGTTGTAATTTGCAATCTCCAGGCAGTGAAAATTCTCTCAACTTACGCAGAGTTCTCAGTGACCGTCAATTGATTTGTGAACATCTCATAGAAAGGCGTAAGTGTCGACTACCGTAAGCCTGTTTTAACGCTTGTTTCACTTTGCATGCAGTGTTTTTGCCTGCTTGGGTCGTTGCACGAGCATCCCTGTTTGAAGTTTGCTGTGAATGCATGTCTCACGAACGGACTGAAGTGTCTTTGGCTTTGCTTACCGTACTCCTTTAGGCAAGGCAAATCCGAACGTGTGGCTCGATTGGATGAGTACAGAAGATGGCTCCCATATCCTCACCGTTGGTGTTGGGACCCATATCTACATCTACACCCAAGTGTCCCAAGACACGGCGCAAAGGAACGTGGTGATGATGAAGGATACCCATGACGTCCGTCGTCCTCCACTTCGGAAAGCTTCGTCCTTCATCAACCCGGATGACTTGAAGTCTCGATTGGTATACTGTATTTTTCTCTTCGCCTTCATTCGATGTTGGTATTTAGGTCTGCTGGCAATGTATCAGAGTGCTGGAGCTAGATTCGGCCGACGGGCTCCCACCCTTCCCCACAACGATGTGCTGGGTCCGAGACGGTCTTCTGGTGGTAGGAGTCCACAGCGAGATGCGGGTCTACAACCAGTGGAGCCTGAGCACTCGGCCGAGTGCGGCTACCCCTTTGCCGGAGAAGGACAGGTGATTCACGACAGGGCGAACATCACAGTAAACTCGTTTTCAGGATAAAACCACCCACGGCGACGATGGCTCCCTCGCTCTCCCTAAATCTCAGTAGGTCCCATTCCATGCTAGATCAGCTCTCGAAGAGGCCGAAGTTCGACCACTCAAGTGGAACCAAGATGATCAAAGAAATCATGAACAGGTTGGAAACTGCAGGAGCAAGGGTTTCATAGTATTTTAGAGTGATGTCGACTCGGGATTTCCAAGAAGTGGCGTTCGATGACGTGGTCGAAGCCGTCAGTGACGAAGGTCTCTTCGAAGCCGCACGGCTGGCCAGTCCGATACTCCCACAGTATCACCCGAAGCAGCTCATAGAAATGCTCAATTCCGGAAAGACTCGACGTGTGAAAGCTATTCTTCTCCACGTGCTTCGAGTTCTAAAGGTACGATTAAAACGCTTCCACTGACCTACTTGTGTCTTCAGCGGAAGACTGCCGGAGGAAGCAACGCTCTGACAAGAGGAGCATCATTGAGGAAGCTCTCGTCGGTCGATGTCACCGGCAGTCCTGGCATGAGAGAGCGATCCTTCTCAATCACGATCGAAGACGGTAACCCGGCCTATGAAGAGCTCGACGGAATCTCGCCACTTCCCCTCTACCTTCTTTTCGAGGCCGACGAGGCTGCTGGTTCAGCCCTCAACGATGATAACGGACGAATGGCCTCCCAAGAGGTGCGCTTCTTTATATAACCGGAGGATCTTATTTTTGCCCATTCAGGCTAACTATGATTCGCTCTTTGTTGCTGAAGTCATCGAGGATCTGCCCGACGATCTTCTCAGTGATGACGATGACGGCGGACCGATGGAGCGTTCTCGAACGAACTCGTGTAGTAGCAATGCCTTCCGGACGAACTACACGATCTCCACGGTTTTCACGGCCAAGGACAACCGGATGATCACAGAGCTTCTGACTCATACGCACCTTCCTGGTACTATAACTTCTTTAACTAAGGGGTTGTTCAGTGTTAGCTTTTTGTCATCCTAGCGACTAAAATAGTAACCTCAACATGACCTTTTGCTCCCTAGGATGGGAAAAAAGCTTACTGGGTCAGAAGGTTTCACTCAAATTATAGGACTGACCAGTGTGGACCAGATGCATCTTCTCGCCATCGCTGACACTCTGAGTCACTTCTCCTCGGACGCTATGGACAAGTTGACCCAGGCGAATGCGGCGCTCAAGACGCCCACTGTGACCATGCTCAACGATAACTCTGGTTCTGCTGCTGGATACGCACAAAGTGGGAACTCCACGGACTCCGTCGACGAATGCGGGCTTCGCTTCTTGATGGCGATGAAGCAGCACGAATATCTGTTGCTCTGCCTTCCTCCGAAGCAAAGACAGCTCCTGCGAGGGAAGGGAATCCACTCGGCTCACATCATCTGGGCGCTCCACTCCGATGCTGAGAATGAGCTCCTTAACGCCATCCCTTGCATCCAGAAGTCGCAGCCAACGTGGGCGGAACTGCGCAACCTCGGGGTTCTGTGGTGGCTTAAGAACAGCCAGGCGCTGAAGACGTGCGTCGAAAAGGTAAAATATTGAAATTGCTTCTTTATGTGAATGTTCGTTTAGCTTGCCAAGGCTGGATTCCAACAGGACCAGAATCCTATGGACGCTTCGCTTTACTATCTCGCTCTGAAGAAGAAGAACGTTCTGACCCACTTGTTCAAGTCAGTGAAGGACTCAAAGATGTCCGAATTCTTCTCGCAAGATTTCACTCAAGAGTACTGGAAGAAGGCTGCTCTGAAGAACGCTTTCCTCCTTCTCAGTAAGCAGCGTTACGAACACGCAGCAGGATTCTTCTTGCTTGGAGGATCACTGAAGGACGCTCTGCAGGTACGGTAGCATCGACGACCGCCTTAAAAAGACCTCCTTAGGTGATCATGACGAAGTTGGATGACATTCAGTTGGCAATGCTGGTGATTCGTCTTTACGAATCAGATGTCACCCAGCAGAACATTCTCCTCAAGGAGCTGTTCTGCCACTATGTCCTCGGGATGACTGTGGAGGAGTTCGATTCCGGAACTCCTTGTGCTGGAAGTGCCGAGCGAGTGAACAAAGCTGTCGAGAAGCAAAGGTTTCAGTCATTTCTTTAACTAGGTCTTCGAGCAATGATGTTTAGGAATCCTTTCGAAAGATCCATGGCGTTCTGGCTCCTGAAGGACTACGCACGAGCCGCATCCACTTTGCTCGAAGAAGCCAGCAAGGACAGATTTGAAAGCTCCGACTTGAATGACTGCTCCTTGTCCGACATTTTCAACTTCTACACCTACTTGCGGAGACACCCTCTGGTCGTGCGCCAGAAGCTAAACGACGCGGGTGTGCAGATGGGAAGTACAGAGGAGTTCTTGGCCATCGGAAAGGAGCTCGAGAATCAGATCACTCCAAGCGAGCGTCGACTCTTCTTCCGCACAGCCTCGGCACACATGGCGAAAGGATGCCCACTACTGGCCCTTGACGTCCTTCAACGCCTACCGAAATACTTGAACATTACTTCGTCCATGGCTCTAAAGACATTAGGAGCTAGGCATACGGTAACTCGAGGAGATCCAGCTGCTCACTGACTTTCACGTTATAGATGAAAAGTGAAGATCAAGTGGATAAGCCAGCGTTTGATGTCAACAACACCGTCGACGCCATGGACTGGTCGGCGCCAGTAAAGGCCGAGGAGAAGGATGAACTAGAGTTGAAGTGGAGCGACGATGAAGAGGAAAACGATCAGGAAGACGAAGTGAAGGTCAAAATCCAGGAGAATGGAGTGGACGAGGTTTTGGACGCCTTGCCACCGGTATTCGATGAAAGTTCTGACATGGTAGATTCTCCAGGTTCTTGTTGGGTTCTATCTACCGTATTCTAGGAACCAAAGAAGGGAAACGTTGACATCGTCGCTCAGCAGCTGAAGTTCTCGGCCTGCTTGAGGATCCTCATGGATGAGATGTCGATGTTAGCGAGCGGATTCGAGGTTGACGGTGGACAGCTTCGCTCAGAGCTCTTCCAGTGGCTCGAGAGGGAGGTCGTCCTTCTGAAAAAGGCTTGTGACTACCACATCGAGAGTTCTGTGGGCTTGGATGAGGATGACAGTGGACTGTTTTCCATGGACGATAGGTACGATGAACCATCTTCTGACCGCATTAACAGTATCTATATGTCCAGTAGTGATATGAATCGTCTTCTTCCTCTCCACGAAGCTCTCCAACGAGATCGAATGAAGTTGTCGGCGAAGGCGAAGGCCACTCTACGCCGGAGACGTTGGCTCATCGCGAATCAGAAGCTGATCCGCTCGTTCACTTCGTATTGTGCCTTACACAGCGCGCAGAACTACCGCCTGACTTCTGCCCTTATGGAATTGCTTCTGCTCCTTCTGGAGGTCCAACAAGACTCTGGCCTGGAAGTAGATAAATCGTCGAATGGTAGGCTCATTAGAATATAGGCAGCAGTAAACTTGATTTTCTATAGATCCGATACCGGACATTCAGTCGTTCCCACTGCTCGTCGCCTCGCTGTCCTCCTTCAAGATGTTCGTTCCATCGCCCCTTCACTTCATCGAGAACCAATGTGGCGATCTATTGTACTCAATCTTGGACGTTGTGGAGCCTCCTGTAATCGAGCAGTCGCTTGTCAAGGTTCCTTATCCCTCCTAGCCTGCTTCTAACTGTATCTACTTGTAGGCATATTCATTCTACCACCTTTGCCAGGGATTGTCGTCTTGCGTGTACCAGTCGCTATCGGACATAGATCACTGCTGTTCTAGTGAGAACTGCCCCCATAGCGGGTATGATCCTTATCCTCATGCCGTAATTCTGATGGAGAGTATTGCAGAGCCCTCACCATCCGGCGTGTCCGCAGAATTTCAAGCAGCGGCCACTCTGGAAGCGAAATCGTCTCCTCGATTCCTTCAAAATGGCCAGGAGTCGATAATCTCGTGGCTTTGCTCAGCCGCGAACACGACGAGGATTCCCCGAACCTTCGACTTCTACTTGCCGAGTGTTTTGTCGCCATCTCGATGTCCCTCTTCTGCTACGCCTTCACTGCTTGCGATTCCCGGTGGCTGTATCGTCTGGCCGCTCATGACATGAACCTCCACTCTTTCGGAGAGGTCTTTGGTGGTGGAGGGGAAAAGAAGCTCAAGACAGCTGCTCCACCTCGGCCTCCAAGTATGTCCGCATCAGTGGTCTTGCCTCATTTATTGTTGTTACAGGACCATCCCGCCCGGCTTCCACAATATCGAATGGGAATGCCAGCCCAGCAGTGGCTCCAGTGTCGAAGAACGATTCTGCGGCACTCCGGGCCCGCTTGCACGCGCGGGTCTTCGGGACAGAACTGAGCACCCATTCCCTCTCGGCAACTTACACGCTTCCTGGGGACAGTTCTCCCACTCCGAGCACGGCCACTTCCGTAGAGCAGACGATCAGTTGCTGGATTCCCCCGAACAAGCACATCGTCCAGTACTTCGCCCAGAAGCCTGTTCATGGAAAAGACCTCGGAGTGGAGTACGACTCGGACGATTCGCTCTCGGAGGACGAGGACGACTCCGTCGATGGAGACCTTGATTTCGAGCCACCCGCCCACAACTCGCCGAATTCCTACCCGTGGATCCTGATGCGGCTGGCTTGTGTCCATATGCAACTCTTCCGCTTGAGTCACTTCTTATCGCTCGCTGGATTCGACGCAGGAGGTGAGCGCACTTTGACTTCGTGCTCTTCTTCATCCTGCTTCTAGATCTTCCTGGACTGAGCCCTCGGATCACGTCGATTGTCCGTCTTCTCGAAAATTGGGCGATGTGTTTGGAGAATCAGTTGGATAACTATCCTGGAGGGTGTCCGGCCGGCATTCTGCCCAACATGATGGTGGACAACTCGGACCCTCTCAACATCGGTCTTCTCAAGAAGTACCGAGTCTTGATCGAACCCGGAAACACTCCGTTCGAGTGTGACGATAAGAACGCGCTGGCAGTCCGTCGCCTATGGGCTTATCTTGTTCGCCAGGAGCACTTAACCGAGATCTTCGTGCGGTTCATCTTTGGCCAAGGGGCACCAGCAGCACAGGTAGGTTACGGTATTGAAGTAACTTGATCTACTGTTTCTCTTAAAGGATCAGACGATGCGTGGCCACAAGTTATCACTTGTTGACAACGCTCGTCTCCCTGACCCTTACAAGATCGTTCATCGCGAACAGGAGCCGATCGTTGCCTTCGCCTGTAGCATGGTAGGTCCGACTGCAGTAACCCTAGACTTACAAGCTGTTCAGAGTCGAAACGGTTACATAGTCGTGTCGACGGGACGGGAGCTCCAGGAGCTTGACATCTCTTCAATTTACGAGGAGAAGGAGAACATAACCCGGAAGAAGAGCTCATGGCTTCAGAGCCGCGCCGAGTTGGACATCGCACTTGAGAAGATGTCCAGGGACCCATTTCGGGATAACGACGACTACCAGTTCGTCACCGACACAGGGAGATCTCCTTGTCCAGGCAATTCATTTGTAAGTTCTTCTCTCTTCGAAGTGCTATGAATGCATTTGGTTGACTCTTTCTTTTACGAACTTTTTCCTTTCACAGATGACTCCTTTTGTGGTTGACCGTAGTCGAAAAGCTTTGGCCAAGGTATTCTATTCGTTATAGTAGTTTTCTGTGCTGTGTTGTGGTTGGCCTTCATGAGCGTCGTAAATCCGTTTCTCGTTCTGCTTTTCAGGCATCCCTGTTCCTATCTAAATAACCACCCAATTTTCAGATGGTTAAGCGAACCAACGTCTCCGGAGTGCGGCGCATGGATGCGCACCCCACGCTGTCGTACTGTAAGCCTCCAGATATACGGTATTGAGTTAGGACTCGTCTCAATTTTTAGATCTGACCGGGGCCTCTGATGGATCTATTAAACTCTGGGAGTGGGGAGTCCATCAGCCCCTCTTTACAGCTCGTGTGGCCGGGCAGTACGCCAAGGTGACTAAGGTTGTCTTCTCGACGAATGGCAACAAGTTCGCCGCCGTCGATGGCGACGGGCTGTTATGCCTTTGGCAAGCTAGCCAGAGCGTAGCCGTGAGGAAGCCCTTCTTTGTGAGTTCCTTGGGGGTGTGCAGTGATCAAAAGGTCCGTGTTTCAGAACCAAAAATGCCACCAGAAGACCGCCGCCGATGTGAAATTCCTCGGACAAACCAGTTCGGTTCTGGTGACCGCTGGACACGGAACTGGCGATGTGAACCTGGCTTTGTGGGACACTTTACTTCCTCAGAACAAAGCCATGGTGCACTCGTGGGTGACTCATCCTGACGGAGCAACGAGTCTTCACTATCTACCTCACTCTCAGGTCAGCTTCTTGTCTTATGTTTTGGACTACGGTACTCGTTGTGAGGATCTAGGGAAATAGCTTGACTTTGTAATCCTTTAATTAAAAAGTGACTTTAGACCATAATTTCCGGAGGACGCCATGGAGAGATAAACATTTGGGACGTGCGCCAACGACAACAGAGAACGAGCATCAAAGCCTTCGAGGGGACCTCTGTGAAGTGCTTGGCTGCTGACCCCGCCGGCGACCTCATAATCGCCGGATCCAATGAAGGAGACATCAAGGTATGCCAGCTCGACCAGCCTTCTTTACACAGAGCTTCTAGGTCTGGAGCGGAGACGTCGTCCCCACACTACTGTACTCCCTTCCGAACGAACACGCCGCCCGGGGCGGCTTCAGTCTCCGCCAAGTAGGCTCCTCGAACCTGCAGGGAGTGCAGCAACTGTTCGTCGACTCCCAGTTGCGGCTCTTCTCCTGCGGCGCGGACTACTCGCTGAAGTTCCGGACACTGCCGAACATCTTCAACAACCACTGGATGTAGTCGGCCTCCTTGGCATAATATCGAACTGTTGAGTCCCCTTAGTCGTTTGACCTGTGATAACTCGCTGTAAGTAGTTCATCTGAGTGCTTTCTATGTTAGAGTGGTAATGTGCATATTTAGGTCCAGGTACTAGGTGGTAAAAGATTATTATTAGTGATGTTATATATTATGTAAATATTTACCTTCGTGTTGTAACTAGGTCTGGCAGTTGTCACTTATTTAATTCCCAGAACTTATTGTCATTCCGCGCTCTATAACATGCGAAATAAATGTGTCTGCCTTCAGAAGGCGATCTTCTCGTCAGCAGGGACAATCATTGGACGATGGCGGACTCGGAACTTTGAAGAATGGGCCTCCTGCTTGTCGTGGACAGGATATTTACACGCCAAAAACGATGAAAGACGATTGGTGCACTGTGGTCCTCATGACACTACGCCGCTCCTAGCTCCTCGGCGATGATCCTTTGGACCTCGTTTTCCAATCTGTCGATGGCCGCTGTGCCACCCCTGGATTTCTGGAGCGTCTTCAGGGTTGCCTTTATCTTCTCCCCTGAAATTATAACGAGTAAGCAAGGCACGGCTTGCAGAAGTAGCGATATCTGTTTGAAGCTAAAGGTGACACTTACAGAAGTAGCGGTCGCCATCATCTTGAGTCGGCTGTCCGCACATCGAGGCCGAGGCACTTGGGGGCAGGAATGCCGATGACATGTCAGCGACGTAAGGGGCGACGGGAATGACGTTCGTTGAGGGGTAGTATGCGGCCGAACTACGATCACTTGGTGACTCTTGGCTTGTCCCCTCTATCTCGACCGAGAAGGGATGCGTGGGCGCTACTGGACGACATGGCCGGGAGCGCAACGGTCGAGGTGATCTCTTCATGATCGGTCGCGGTGGTCGTAGCTGAGCGTGTAGACGCCGGTAGTCGCTCATGAAGGAGACGTGCGGCGTCCACTTGGTCCTCTTGCCTCTCATGAACGCGTATCGGATGTTGATCCAGCAGACCCAGATTGAGTGGTCCGTCACTGAAAGCAGATATGTTGTCTTCCGGAGTGTAACACTTACACGGAGTAGGCCGCTTGAATCGGAGTCGTATCTCGTCAAAAACCTCCTTGGCTAGTTCATGCTCTGTATCTGTGAGCATGGTGACGTCTTTTCGGCTGATGAGGTGGAGCCGTGGGCGCGCCTCGATGAGTTTAAGTAAGGTGATCACTGCTTCTTCACCTCCGGCTTGCGAGACGCTTTCAACTGACATGGATGCTAAACTGGAGGGCTGGATGGGAATTAGCAAACAAGAAGATAGATTTGCGCTCAACACATTTGGAAACACCATGGAAGAGACCAACTCCTTTACTCAGCGAGTTAAGTACCGTAGTTAAGTATGACATCACTGATCATGAATCCCTTTGAACATGTGCCGCCTGGTTCCTTCCCCTTCTACTCTCGTTGTCCTTCTTCAGCTGGTCCATTTCGCGCGCAAAAGCCTGGAGGATCCTCGCCTTCGCTCGCTGCTTGGCGTCCTCAGGAAGCGCGTTGAGCTGGCTAGTTAATAAGCCTTCTGAATGGAGGAAGTGGGAAGTGGGGAGACTTGAGTAGCGTAACTTACTGAAGCCTTCGAAATCCCTGACAGGAGCCGGAGCTTCGCAATCGGTCACGACGACACTGGGGCTCCGAGCGCGCTCCCCGTTTGCCCCTTCCAGCTTCACCGACATTGAAGGTAAGTCCATGCTGCTATGAGATAAGTGGATGGAAGGGGGAATCGCGAACGCAAAGAGTGCTGACAACGTGGAAAGGAAACCGGTATGGAGGTAGCTTTTTCATCTGATCACTACGTCTACGTTTAAAATCTTGACAAACCAGAATCCTGACGAGATACCGATGACACGTTACGTAAGGGGCCACAGGAATGGGTAGCGCAGGATCAGAGAAGAGTGCTCCGAACCACAGAAGTGCGTGGACAAAAAGACGTCAGCTGGTCGAGTGTGATTTATGCAACCGTGGAGTGCAAAGCGCGTCCATAGGAGCAGAGAAGCGCGGCGGGCACACGACAAAACAGTGAAGGCGCGCCACAGTACCTCATTGCAACGGATTGTTTGCATATTAGTGCACCGGAATCAAGACGGCGGGATAAACGGGTTGAAAAGAACATCTTGTACTTTTAAAGGTCAAGTTCATTATATACCCATATTCTTCAGTTCTGCATACATTTGCTAGGGCGATAATGTTGCGATAGCGTGTTTAAAACTTTACACAAATATAAGCAAAGAAACATTAGTTGGACCTGACTGTATTATACAGTCGAAGCGACTGGACCGCAAAAAGGGAGGGAAAGAATGGCTGCATGATAGTGTCAGCGGCGAGCCGCGGCAGCTACCGCGTCACCCGCAGACCAAAATCGGGCGCAAGAACGTTCTGGGCGTTCGGTATTTTTTATTGGCCGCAAACGATAGCCGAAGAGACGGCCGAGGGTGTCACGATTAGTCACGGAGATAAAAAACTGAGGGGCGAGGGGAAACGCCACCAGGGAAAAGGCAACATTGATCCGCGGAAGCTCCAGTGCAAAGAACAAAGTGAGCGCGCCCTTTGGCAATGGCCGCTAGACGCCTTCTTCCGTCCTTTCCGCGTGGCTCGAGGCGATTGGCTGAAGGGCGGACGCAAAAGCGCGAATTAAAATATGACACAGGAATTTACATATGACGAATTTGATGGTGGCACGTGCCGGCGATCAACGAAGGGAAAAGTCAGTGCTTGCTTACGTCTTTTGGGGGCAAGTTTAGTGGCATCCAGTGGCACAGTGTGCCTTTATTTTGGAATTGACCGAGCTCATAGCAATAGGAAGTAATGTTGCGGCCCCTCACCATCGATGGCTTAGCCGGTTGTCATCTAAGATTCTACTTCGATTAATTTCAAGCAAAATTTCCGCGAATTCCTGGTCCACTCACTGTCAAAAAGGGCAATGCGACGTCGCAGGAGGGGCGTGTCACTCCAAGTCACTCCCCTTAGCCGTGACTTTGAAACACAGTGATCAGCGCTCCACAGGAGAGGTCACGATATTCCTCCTCGAAGCGTTATTGCGCCAAAAGTGCGCACAACGTAATAACTGATTAGATTAGAAAACTGAGCACAGAATCTTTAAAAGAAGCCACAATATTTCCCACATACTAATACATTGCTTTAGAGAACCCAAAACCATTGTTTTTTGATATTTCGTCACCGTTCTTAACTTGTAAACTGCTCCTAATGACTATAAGAACGCCTAGCATAAACTAAAAAGCAAATACAAGTAGGCAAAGTTTTGGTCACGGTTATCGCGTAACAGCTTCCGGAATATGTTTATAGGAAACGCTATCCATCACTTAAGCTTTGTTTTTACGAAAAAAGCCCCACGACGTAAGCAAAAGAGAGAGTCATGATTTATGTTTCTCAAACAACGCGCTCCCTGTGTGTTCCTATCCACGACAAACACATCGTGGACGAGTTGTTGGTCTTCAGATTTGCCACTACAGCTTTCCAGATATTTTCTTTCCTTTTGCTGTTCGATTTGAGCAGGATTGTTTGTAGCTAGTGCATTATAGAAACCCTGTTTTAGGTTAAATTGACCAAATCGTTTTACGTCCTTAGAGAAATCCAGTTGCTAGCTTGATAAGTATTGTTTTGATTGCAGTCCAAGGGACAAGTACGGTAGAGCACAACCACCAATTTAGCAAACCATATAAAAGCCTTCTTCCCAAAATTGTTGTGCAGCGGGAAGCCCTATTTTGCAGAAAAAGACCGCGCGCCACACACCATTGCCAGCCAGGTGACAAGTTTCTTTTTTGCCCTCTCGGCAGTTTGGAGCAGCAGCAGCAGTAAATAGCACCTTCGAACCAGTTCCGTTCTCCGGGACGTGAGTTATGTTCTCGCTTTACGAGGAGTTGTGACGACGTGGGATAGTCACCGCCTCCGCGTTTATCCCCTCTGTTCAAAGCTGGTAGAGTAGTAGATCCAGATAGTCCTTTTCTCTTCCTATTGCATGCCATGACTCAGATTACGAAGAAGGCATTTGCCAGTCTGATTGTCGCTTGTTGTTCGTGTTTGTTTTTGTCATTTATGGGTGTTTATGTCTTTTGCTGTGCAAGCATGGCGCCCGGAGGTGATAGGGTGATGATGCACTGACGTGATAATGTACAAAAGGATCAGCAGGTCACGCTTGGAGGGTTACAAAAGTAATAGCTATTCTAATACCCGTAGATGTAAAACAAATGACCTCCGGATAATGCTTGAGGTTTGTCAAACGTTCACCTAGAGAAGCAGATCCTAGAGGGCAAACTCACCTTGAAAAACAAAGACGTCCTCATGGACGACTAATATTTGCTCTGTTTTTCAAACAAATCACGCAAGTGTAGCCGTGTGGACGCCAAAGTCGAGTCAATGTTATTTGTAATCCGTAGAGCGCCAGGGCCGGTATCTACGGAATGTTGTGGAGAACTTAGTTCATACGCCTCTGCTTACCTCAACTGAAGGGCCAAGTGGAACCAAATTAGTCCAAAAATGTTTTGGCTTTGTGGAAAATGCTGTAGAGATGAATGCACCTACAGTTCGAATACCAATTGCAATTAGAACCATCCTCACGAGCTCAAACCGAGAAAAGATAGTTGAAACACAGTTAGAACTTTCTATCTTCTTGTGTCTAAACAGCGTAGCCGTCGATCTGTTTTTCTCCACTTTAGTCCTTCATGTCGAACCATTATGTTTTTGGGGGTTGAAGCCTCATAGAAGGTGTTACTGCCTGTTCTTCTTCTTATCCACCGAGTGTTAGCGTTAGCATGGAACTTTAAATACGGTACCTCCTACACCCTTCTTTTGTGTCCACGTTGAACGTTCCTGAACGTTATACGTTCCTCAAGGGACTCAAACATAAAAAAGACGACAGCCATGACCAATATTTGTTCCTTCTTTTCAAATACATCACGCAGTGTAGCCTCATCCCCTTCCCATTGACCATCTGTTTACGGACAGTTCCCTCTCCTCAGAACCACATGGAAGCATTTCGCAATTGTGTTTGTCAACAAAATCGCCCGACGAATTTGGTATTCCACGGTCTCATGTGCTCTTCCGCCGCCGGCGCCGTCACCGCCTAGTCACAATCGCCGGGAAAACAACGCGCGTGTTTATCGCGCGGCAAACAATCGCGGCGGCGAAACAACCAGTGCCACACGGGGTGCAAAAAACGAACGAAGAAGGCGTTCGTCAGCTGAGCGATCGGAGCCGCCGGCGGGAGATCGATCACCGTGCGCACACTCCCCGCGAGATTTATCTCCCGTGTTTATCGTTTTGGAAACGTTCGCTTTCCTTTGAAACTCCGCGAGCTACTTGTGACTTCATCCGCGTGGTCGTTGTCCACTTGCTGACCGTGCGGGAAGTGGTTCTTGATTGACTTTGACCTATCCATCATGTTGTTATTTGTCGCGAAGGTAATTAATGATCTTTTGTGATTAATTGTGTTGTGTTAGTAAATACTGCATGAGTGATACGGTAACCTAAATAGCAAAACAAAGAAGAAAAGAACAAAGATATTGAAAGTGCAACTAAACTATTTTAAGTTTAAAAGGGTAAGCTGCAGATGGCTTAAATGCATAATTTTAGTACTCCTTTGAATATACCACGAATATCAAGCTATCCTTATCCTGGAATATGTCTCTGGGTGTTTTCACTTTAGGGCTTTGTAAATTGACGCGTGAAATTTGCCGAGATAACAGAAGGGTTGACTCATACACCAAGCTCCTGACTGATAATACAATGACCCTGATGACTTTCTGTTTGCCATAGGGATTGGTGACCCTAGGACCAAATTTGCTACAAAACAATCTAACTGTTCCCTATGGTACCAATTACAATTATCATGTGGTAAGGGGTAGATTAACATTCCGGTGAGCTGTGTATAAAATTTACAATTACAATGATGTGATAATCAAATGACTCTTCTGATTCTTTGTTTGCGCTTGGGATTAGCAAGACAACTTAAGGACTGTCCAACTTTATACACGGCTGACCGGAATGCTAAGCTACTCCTTCCATAGCCAGCAATTGATTTCCCATTTGCCCTGCATAGCAATAATCCCATGCTTTATTGAAAATGGGAGCGCATAAAAATGGCTCCATCTCCTGATAGTTGTAATGGCGCCGTTAAGGGCAGAGAACCTTACGCAGCGCACCGGAAAGTGCAGATTTCCATCATTTTGTAAATATTATGTCGAATCTTGAAAGGAAGCCGACAATGTGAAAAAAAGGAATGCATGGGCATTCGCGCCGCACGTCGAAGGAGATTAGCATCTACAATTTGCATATTCTTCTTTCAGAGCCGTCGCCTGGAAAGCTGTTTTCACTGAATGAGGGTGTCGATCTTACCCTCCCAAACTCCCAAATTGCCCAATTTCCTTGGTTTGGCACAGATGCCGGAGTGTTCATGGTTTTCTGAGCAAAAACAATAAAACGAGTTCTATCGCGGGTCGTGATGCTAGAAGTGACGCTCTAGGTGGTGATAAACAGTAACCTAGGTTGTTCTTCCCTGTTTGATGAGCACTTAAAGATAGGCATATATTCTACTCCATCTGAAGATTTGTAGTTTTTATTAGCGAATCACTGAGAATACGCCGTGACAATTAATGGCTTCTGACAATGAGCCCTGTCAAAGATCGTATCGGGGTATTGTGTCATGCCTGAGTGAATCTGCGAACGGTTACGAACGGGCGCGTCTTTAAGCGTATCCACCTGCAGATGACAGCGTCAGGGTGGAACGTGTATGTCACATTGGAACTGTCCCAGGGAATCAGAAACACGTGAAGCGACTCTGATTCTCCGCGTCAGGGTTCTGGACAGGATGTCGAAGTTCTGTCTTTTGATTATGTCCTGTTCTCTTCTCTCTGTTTGCTCTCTTTTTGTGCTTTTCGGAACGTCATGTTTCCTCCGACCATAAACTGTTTTTTCCGATCAATGAAATGCCCGTAAACCGCGGCTGCAGCACCGTTGTCTCCATTGTTGGAGGGTTCCTGCGGCTTTCGGGACATCTGTGGCCTGAATAGGCCCGAACTGTTAAGCCTTAAGTCCTAAGCTCTTAGGAGCATTGAATTAAGCTTTTTAACACTTCCTCTAGTAGAGATTGCCTTCCTTATATTGTGCTGATTCAGTGCTGGTTCCTGCATGGACCTATATGGGAGATGAACCAACTACACGCTCCTCCTCATTTCCTTTTGAACAGCAAACAACCATATTCAACCGACTTAACCCGGACGAGTCCACGCGCGACTCCGAAGACGCTCTTTCCCGTGCACTCATTCATATGTTTCTCTTTGTTTTCGCGCGTGAAACCCAACCGAAAGTAAACAGTCGCGGCGGTCGCCTCTTCTTTCCCGCCTCCAGCTCCTCTTCGCCACATGTGCTTCTGGCCCAAGCGGTGAATTGCTTTTTGAGCGTTTACAGCCGATCCCCGATCTGAGCTTGAGTTTACGAGCGCGACGTTCTTGATCTCGGCTCCGCCGCCGGCTGTCAGTGCAACCGGATTACAATGTGGTGGATGGTTTCCTGGATGTGGCCGCTCCGGAAGTGCTGTGCTGGAGTTTTCTGGATTCCCATCAGCCTCAGTTTTCGTGTTTTGCTTAACATGTATAAAAGCTGCAGAGCTTCGTTTTACTTGTAACCACTTTTTTACATCTTCTATGTATCCCTATGTCTTCCCGGATGTTTCTGTTCTCTAAACCACAGGAGAAAATTTGGAGATCAAAGAACGTTCTTGTATGCAAGATCATTGCGTATGCATGGCCGTCATCTTAGAGCCTCTATATCCAGCCTGTGCATCCCTCTGGAACACCGCAATATTTTCCTCCCCTAGAAGTGCATCCACCCGAAGTGTGGCCAGAAAGGAAGTTTTTTACTCTGTTTGGCCAAAGTTACTAACTTTCCGATGGTTATTACTTGTTTGTTTCACTAAATTGTTGTTTCGTGGAGCATAAAGGCTACGGTCGTGTTACTTGTGTCGGTCACTGAATTCTTTTTGTCGCGGACAGTCTTAATATTGTTCTTTGCTATCCGTATGTGTGCTTTGCTATTCCCTGGGAGGCTTTCCTGACACATAACGGTCTTCCCTTTGCCTCTCAGATATTTTACGAGCTCTTGATCCCGGCTGCCAGCAGTGGAACCGGATTACAGCGCGCCAGACGATGCGGCCCCCTCCGGCCTACTTCCCCTCTTCCGCTCAGCTGTTTCGCGGCGACGGTGGCGGCGGCGCGCGTTGTCTTAATTCCAATTAGTTGCTAGTTTCGTGCCCGGACCGGTTTCGCGTTTCGCCGCGCACCGTCCCCTTTCTCTTTATCTTCTTGCTGCGGCGACGAACGGGATCTGTCCGGATCACCGCGGAAGCAGACGGCTAATTAATAGTTTCCCGTTTCCCGATGGATGCTGTTGTTTTAGCGGTTTTTGTCACTTTAATGGGACGTGTCCGTCCCGTGTTCCTGTACCGTTTTTTCCTAGCTTCGTAGGGTGCTCGGACATACCATTTTAGAGCGGAGGTTTCCCTTGGTAAGATGTATATAAGAAACCACAATTTTCCTGCTTTGAAGTCCTTGCAATGAGGAATGACTGCAGAAATAGATGACCAAAAAGGAGAAATCACCCGGAAGGAAAACTTTGTGGATTTAGGAATATATGTGACTTAATTTCGTTACCCGGTAACTTCTTCAGTGTCTCTGGCTTGTTCGGTTCGTGTTTTGGTTCAGGGTTTTCGGGTTTTCAGACCAGCTTTGGGTCATCCAAACCATCCGGCTTTGGGTACAGTTTTTCGTTTTAGATTGGGATTTTATTCGTTTCTTTTCTTTTGGATTCAATGTAAGATTATATCCAGATCATCTAGATGTGCCTTCTGTTCTGACTTATAATTTGGTAATGTTTAACAAGTAGACCACTGTTACATTAACATATTGGGGACTACATTTCCAAGTGCTTTGAAATCCCTTGAATTCCATGTCATCGATCGCTGAAGCAAGAGGCAAAAGGATAATTAATGATTTCCCGTTGTTGTTTTAGCGCTTTTTCCGCTTTAATGGGACGTGTTTCCTCCTCCAGCCCGTCTACACCCCATTCTAACAAATCCGCCTGCAGGTCCGGGAACCCACGAGATGACAATCGTGGGCTACCTCCCACCCCTACCAAAGTCTCCGGCACCGCCTATGGCCCCGATCAAGCCGTTCGACATCCTGGAGCTGGCTCTGGCGAAAGGTCGATCGATGGATAGCGGAAAACGCCTCCGATATGGCGAGTCGCGCCAATCTATCCTTTAATCTGTTTTTGTTGTACAGAACGGTCGCCTTCGTCGTCGCCTCGTGGCGCTGTTGACGAGAACCTCTTCGGTCTGCTGCCTGACGAGCTTCTAGAGCGCATCTTCGGTCACTGCCATCTGTTGGATCGGATCCAACTGTCCCATGTGAGACATCGACCCCTTTCTTCTTCTATCGCACGCTTCTAGGTCTGCTACCGGTTCCACTACCTGCTCACCAGCGGAACATCCGCGATCTCAGATCTCAGCCTTCTGAACATATCGGAAAGGTCGGTGTGGACCAGCAAGGCCATCAACTGTACAAAGTCCAGGTGGTCTAATGGCCCCCTACCCTTACTAAACAAGGATATAGATTGAGTCCCATCGATCTAAGCGACCGTTTCGTCATGGACACGGTCCTCAAGCACTGCCGGGTGAACGAGAGCGTCAACGTTTGGTACGAGACGCTCAGCTTCGTCGAGGATGTTTACTGTATGTGGCATTCTGGGTGGTCTTAAGGAGCTACAAAGAACTTTTGTAGATAGCCTCAACAAACATCGTGTCAAATTCAGGAAGATCGCGATATATCCTCACTGCAAGGTTGGTTTGTTACTGTAGCTTCTTGTAAGGAATCTCAAAGGCGGAATAGGAATATACGTGGTTGACAGTTCCGCGCTTAAAACAATCATAAAAGTTATTACACCTGTCGGCAAGTTAAGATTCTCAGGTTTGACTCATGTTCCAGGTGCTGGTGTTTATGAGAAGTAACACATAATTTCGATAAATAAAAACGTTTCTCGCTGACAAGGAAGTTAATCAATATTCAGGAAGTTATTTTGAATAATGCGCTCTATCGCAAACACAATAGGAATTAATTATAAGATTCATTTGGTGGTTTTCACATGTTAGCTAATGGGGAACCTGAAACAATACGCTCTTGGCTTAGAATTAACTAATCCTTTGCGACGTCACCCCCTATAATTGCTTTGGGGCTATCCCATACAGATCCTTTCACATCCATTTTGAGCAACCATTAGAACTCATGTGATTCATGCCTTAGTGTGAGCGTTTAACCGAAATACAGAAAACCTTTCTAAGTGTCCGTCTTCAGGAACCGGGACTTAAGGCCTGGCCATACATTCACGCCAACGGCATAACGTAAATCTGTTTTTCGCTGCTTGCTTTTTTGGTCCTTGCTACGAGAAGAAAGCGCATCTCGAGTAGCGAACAACAGATTTACGCTACGCCGACGGCGTGAAAGTATGTCCATGCCAGTTACTTCCAATAATTTGCCACCAAAATGCCCCTTAAGGTGAACTATAAAATAGGATTCTATGACCTGTAGTTCACATGTCGATTTTATACAAAGAAGATTTTAGCTATACATATCATTCCCTTCATTTCCCTTGCCTTAAGTGGACTATACATTTTATGCCCAACGCTCATTTAGTAAAATTCGACGAAATATTGAGTCGTCCTTCATTTGTGCCTTTGATCTGCGTTTGACCTTTGATCTTTTGAGAAATCTGTAAATGTCGTATTACAGTTGAACCAAGATCTAGGCTCTTCAGAGATTCCTAACAGGCAAGATCACCATTATCCATTTTAAAAACTCTTTTTTATGCAGATGTAGAGTATTCACAGAGCAAAAAGTTATTTCAGCACCGTTTTTGCTGAACCCCTCAATTGAATTGCTGTTTGTGTCCTTTCACTCTTGTTCTCGGAACAGAGCAATTAAATATGTGTCATTTTCCCACATGCGGTCAGCCGACCAAGCCGGAACTCTTGCACGCGCGGGCAAGAATCACATGTCAATGCTGCAGAGAATCAGATGACCCAGTGACAGGATCTCTGTCAGATATTAAATCTTAAAACTTTGCTCAACAGCTTTGCAGAACGTACTGAAGCCGTTTTTCGAGAAGAAGCACTTCCAGATCCCATCAGCGCACTCGTGACCGATGACCTTCGACGATCACGATTTCAGGTAATCGGCCTGGACATCATGCACCGATACCTACCGGAGATCCGCAGCGTCTCCGTCCACCCACACGGCGAGCAGTTCGCCCACGAGAAGGTCCATCTCGAGAAGCTGCCTCCCTTCCATCACCTCTCCGAACTGTCGCTCAATAGCGTCACCATCGGTACCTCTCCCATCCCAACCGCAATCTTTCATACCGTACCTTCAGGGGACTCCTTCCACCTGCCCGTCACGCTGACGAAGCTCGACTTCCGGAACGGGAACTTCGCCACCGTCCTAGCGCAACTCCCGCGACTTCCCTTCCTCCGCGCGCTCACCGTCGGAAACCACGAATTCTCGGCGGCGCAGTTCTCGCAACTCTGTCACGCGATCTCGCTGGGCGCGTTGGAAACACTTGTGAGTTTATGTAACGTTACGGACAACATGACTAGGATGGGAGCAGGGGATCGGGCGATCGGACGACGTTTACCAGTCGATGTCGGGTTCCACATAGGACGCGGAGGAGCGTAGCTTGCGCCACATGTTCGCGTTCTTGACGAGGTCTTCGATGGAGTTGCGGTAGATGGGGCGTTCCTGGGGGCGGATCTCGCTCTGGAACTGTAAATTACTTGGCTGGGATCGACTGTGGTGAGGGTTTTGGTGATAGGAAAGGGGCAGGCCGGGACAGGGGATAGATAATGAGGAAGATTGGAAGATTATCGATGGAATACAGCGTTGAGCTTACTCTGTCAAATCGTTAGGGTGTTCTCTGGAAAGAGGGTGGGACATTTCTCGGGCCGCTAAGGCCACAGACCCCCTACTTATGATTCTTTAGTCCTCTTAAACTATAGGGTCTTAAACTATAGTTATCGATTATTTGCGGAAGTCAGAACTAGAGGCTTGTTCAGCCTACCTTCCTCGCCAGAAAAGTATAGTTATCGGTATATATCGCCTTCTTGTAAGCAGTGCAAAAACTGCCCCCAAACTCAAATTCCACATAGGTCCAAACCCTTGCCATAGCTGCAGTACGTCATGGCTAACTGAGAACCCCCTTCGCACAACCCAAAAGAAGACATATTATCCATCCCCTCCTTAGCTTACCTCATCGTTGAAAGCGAGCCTGAGTCGATTGATAACGTCGGCGTGGGCCACGGTCGCCTGCATCCAAAACAGGGCCAACAGCGCCACCGAGCACAGCTGAGCGTACCGTCGGAGCATTCTGGAACGACTCTGGAATGAGCGTGCTACAAGCGAGGAGTACGTCTCGCACGTCATTCCCACGCCGTTGGGGGAGGGACTCGAGGCGCGCCGATAATTAGCGCGAGGGAGGGACACGCGACCGTCGCTTAATTGCCCCCGTGTACCTGGTCCCGAGGCGCACACTCTGGCCAGGCGACCAGAGAGTGATGGGAATATATGAGGGTGCACTCGTAAGAAACGGGAGGGCAAAAAATGTGCCCAAAGAGAATGGATACGTGTCCTGGGTGATGCTGGCGGTGGGAAAAACTGAACTTGGATAAAGGAATTCGCGCGCTCTATTGGTGCGATTTTTTCCCTATTTTTCACGGCAATGGTACTCTGAGAATTTATGGTAAGCTGTGAAATGTGAAATTTCAAGTGCAGGAAGGGTGAAATTGATGCCCGGAATGCCAAGGCTTTGCTTTGTCCAGGACCGTCCGTCCGTAAGATTAAAATCTCCAAGGACCAACAACCACGTGTTAGAAAAGCAACTGTTGTTAAAGATTGTGAGATATAGTCAGCAATATAAGAATGGTAACTTTAAAATTTATTGAAAGATCTAGATGATCAGTATTTTGGAGCTGCAACCCCAGTTTAGGTAGGCTTAACTTGGTGGCCTTCGAATGCCAAATAAATTTCCGGCTTCTTGGGCCCGGACTCCTACCACTTTTGGGTGACCACGAAATCTGCTGAATTCATGGGATGTTTTTCCGTATTTTGGTTTTAATATGAAAATGATATGAAAATTCATTTTACACAACTCATTCTAACCTTTCCCCGCGCCTACGCCTTGCAACCAAAGCTGCTTCCATGACAATAGAAAACAGAGTCAATAATTCGGATGAACAGGGAAGAGGAAAATGAAGTGCTTAGAACACGCGCGCTTCCTGATGCGAGAAGTAGAAAAAAGTGGACTTAACTGCCCCCCTACCACAATTCAAAGTTTGGGTGACCGCGAACTGTGCTGAATTCATGGGGTATAAAGGAACGCGGAACAAAGTCAATAACCCTGATGGATTTGTGTGTAAAACAGGGAAGAGGAAAATAAAGTGCTCAAGAAGAATATACACGTGCGCTTCCTGATACTAAAAGTAGACAAAAGTGGACTTGTGGGGAAGAATCCCAGGACTCTATATGTAGGGTTTTTTCGCAGCTTAGTTAGGGTATTCTAAGAAGAGAAGTTGTTTCTTCGATTGGAAGAGCAAAAGCCATCCAGCACTAATGTCGCGGAAGTTCATTCTAAGCTTGCTAGGGTAACAAAGCAGGAAATACAAAAATCGTGACTAACTGTGAAGGCTTCCGAAACCATTGCTCAGAATTCAAATGCACGTAGAACAGTTCACTGTCCTTCTTTTGAACTCACCGTTCCCGCGCCTACGGCTTCTAACTAGGGCTGTTGTCAAGACAATCGAAATGTGGTAGGCGATGGGAAAGGAACGCGGAACAGAGCGCAAGTTTCTTGGCGAAAATATTGTGTGCCCTTCACAAGAGGTCAACTGTTCTTTTTCGCATGGCTTGGAAATAGCCTGCTATCGAGAAATATGGAAGGGACTTTCTCAGGCGTAGATCGAGTGCAGAGTATGCAAAAAATAAATAAGTTGATATCACCGGCGAGACAGGTTGTGACGGAAATCCGGAGAGATTTTCCGTGCCGCCGAGAACGAAAGGACTTGGCTGTTGCTCGACTTGGGTAAACTACCAATCTAAGAAAGCCTAAGGTTGTTATCATTAGAGATAAGTGCAACATATCGTAGTTTTACTTCGCATTTCCGCTTCATGTTCTTAAGAGATCCACTAAGGTCACCTTCGACTAAGAGCACACTTTGTGAGGATCGTAATTAGAGAGGTGAACGTCATGGTGAACGTTACAACAAGTGTTGCGTTCTAAGTCAGTCGACGAAAGACGCTGTCGCCATATTTCCAAGAACGTGCCGCTATAAATTTCGACCTTTTGAACCTCCAAAAAATTCCTACTGATCTTTTCCGGCCAAGTTATAGTTAGATTCCAGCAATCCAGGAGAGTACTAGAGACGACCTCTCTAAGAATGGGCATCTGTCCAAAATCTAAGCAAGCTTCGGTTGGGCTCGACACCCAGAAAAGGTTAAGCTCAAGGGGCTCGAGTTAAGATCGTGCCCATCACTGGGCAGAGAAAAACCGTGAACTAGAAGAAGAAAAAAACCTGGGTGGTCAAATTCTCATTTGATTAGGACTATAAAATCGTGTCCAACAGGATTAGCGCTACATGGTGGTACGAGCTAGTACCAGTACAATGCACTTACAAAAAACAAGTGCAAGGAATCAACGTCCTTCAAAGAGGCCTGATTAAATTAAGACTGGATGGACCACCTTGAAACTGGCATTGCCGCTAGACGCATGACCGTTAGGTGACATTTCCAATGCCGCCGATACAAGCTACATTCATATAAATGTTCGTAGCGACCAGTACCTGCTTACGCCATGACAAAAAACGACGAAAACACCGATTCATTCACTATTTGTAGCCTGCCTCATCGGATGTCTGATATCGGTCCTTCCGTGAAAGGGTACGTCCAGGTTACGGTAGCACCAATCAGTCATTAAACGTCCGGAAAATGAATTTTTGATTTCCAGGCTGCCCTTTCTGAGCAACTGTTAACCATTAAACTATAATTTATGTTGTCCAGACGCTTGTGATTAAATTTCATGACAAGCTTTTGAGTGATCTAGTGGACTCTGGGACAACATAGTCAGAGCTATAATGGGTTTATAATCCACAGGATTGGGTAGTTCATCACAGGGAGGACTAAAGAAACAAAAAAAGGAACAATACATAAACACTTGGACCTCAATTGCTTGATTAGCTCGACGCCTAAGGAAATGGTTGCCATTCGTATTGAGACCAGCGGCTCGGTCTTGCGAACTGAGCCCTAAAACCAGCTTGATTTTCCGCTACGGTTCCGGTTTTTCCGGCTCTTTTTCTGCTTCGGTTTTCCGGTTCCGGTTGCATTCCTAGTTCCTACCCTTCTTGCCGCAAGACTCAATTCCGGTTCCAGAAGAATCACTGATTGAGATAAAATTGAAAATAACTTCTGCCTCAAAATGCTGAACTGAGAGCTCATAGCTTGAAAGCTACTAACATCTGAACTTTAACTTCTAATGTCTCAAACTTTCCTTATTTTCTAACTTCCATGCCTCTCATGTATCAAGTGGAGAGATCTATTCTCTACTCAATCGCTGTCGTGCTCAGAAAGTTCTCCACAAGACGGAACATTTCATAAAAAGTGGATCTGTCGTGCAAGTTCCATGCTCATCTTAACCAGGTGGAAACACCAACTGTAAACTTTGGATTTTGATTTAAAGCTGCCCTTCCTAAGCGACTGATAACCATGAAACTATAATTTATGTTGTCCAGACGCCTATGATCAAATTTAATGACAAATTCCTAAGCGATCTCGTGGACTCTGGGATAATCCAATCACAGTCGCAGCTATAATGTGCGTTAATTGGAAGAAGGAGACCAGAGAGTTCATTTAACTTGGAACAAGGAGATATGCTGGAGAAACGAGCGGGGGGTAGGAACAGATAAACAATCTGACGCCTCAATCGCTTAATTGGCATGATGAGATCTGACACCTTTTCCGCAAGTCGAATGCTATGACATGGTGTTTATATAGACGAGCAAAGCGAAAAACATACATCGACGCCAGTGAATTTACGTCGAAAGACTACAAACTCACGCATAATCCAATTGTTGCAAAACACTCTTCAAAAGTGTGACTATTTTAAGACAGCCTCATGAGGATAACAATTTTAAAAAGGTCAAAGCAACATTTTAAGTCAAAATTAAGGTCCAGGCACAAACTCAGCATGTGTTTGACACCATTTCCACTACAAGTGGGTGCACTTACAACCTGACGTCTTTGATACACTTGCTATACTTAAATCCACCCAAGCAACATTGTAAAAACAACAGCGGCTAGGCCACGTCCAAGAACAAAATGGAAAGATGACTCAAAACGAAAGCTGCTAACCGACCGTTTGAACCGGTTAACCGTAATCGTAACTGTAACAGCTCTGCTGGACAGAAAGAGGCTCATCTATGCTTCGACCTACGTTATGAGGAACCTGTTTTTCTGACTCTAATTTGCGAA
>JADLIF010001744.1:0-17210 GCA_016648015.1 Steinernema khuongi | reverse complement strand
GAAACCGCCACGGAATGAAGAAAACTGTGATATAGTGTCTAGTAGACTCATTTTTGCTGTATTGTATGCTTTGCACCGGTGTCTTGCACGGTGTATAGCCGTTGATTCAAGAAATAAAATGTAAATGTAAATTCTTATTCATACTTTCATTTATTACTCTAATTCAGTCCCAATGGACGGAAAGGACATGTACGTAAAGAACACAACGTAGAGCCATTTTAGAGTAAAAAAAAATAAAAAAAAAGACATTTTTGAACGCAAGACAGTGTGGAACCAGGATCCGGGAATTTTTGGCCCGGGACTCTTATTCGTCAAACTTTAAAGTAGCTGAATTAGGTCAATTATCATTTCTATAATTCTTTGAGAATCTGTAAAGGAATGGAGAGGATGATAACGGCGTCTTCTTGTCGCTGACGCTGACGATCACATATTTGGGGATCTCGGTTCGATGGGTTCCAGATCAAATGTTCTATCTATACTTTATGGCATCTGCAAGATTAAATAAAAAACGTAAAGCTTATAATGACATTTTTCGAAGCAAGGCTGTGTGGAACCACAATCCGGGAATTTTTGGCCCGGGACTCTTATTCGTCAAACCTTAAAGTAGCTGAAGAAGGTCAATTATCATTTCTGTAATTCTTTAACAAAAATTTAAATCCGGAAGAAATAGCTCAAGAAGGTGTAATGTCTCCAAGTCTTGGGATTCGGAACAAGTGCGAGTTGACCTCCTTCCTTTTGTCTTGCTCCACCCAAGATAAGTAAATGAAACTGGGAAAATCTGAAGTACGCTACATTACAACTGTAAGAAGTTCAGTTCCGCCCAGCTCTATATATATGGTTCTCAGATCTCAGATTTGTCGGCGAGTTTGACGTGTTATTTGCTGTTTTACTGCACTCATAGTGAGCTGCAGAACAGTTTGTCCTTACTGGGTGTTTTTTTTTCTCGGAGAGCTGCATACGTTTGATTTTTGGAAGCACAAAAACAAAAACACAGCGTACGGCTGATGGCTAAGAAGGACAAACATACTTTTTTATCCGAGACCAATTTTTGCAAGGCTACATACATAACCAACCAGGTTCTTACGCTAATTCATCACTACACAGCGCTCCGTCGCAATTTTTGCATGGCTTAAATGCAAACAAGTTTTTTTTATCTAAATTTTAGCAGAGCAGTCCTTGAGCCCCATTTCGGAGGATGTACTCCACGATGGTGAGGAACTGGTCTCTCCGGAGTGGGCTGCAGAACGGGTTGTCCTTACTTGGTATTTTTTTTCGAAAAGCAGCATACATATGATTTTTGAAAACACGATTTCTTAGCCCGTTGATATGTTGGGGACGTTAATTGAAACAGAGCTTACGGCCGATGAGCTTACGAAGGTCAAACATACTTTTCTCACCGAGACCAATTTTTTATATTGCAATTTTTGTAAGGCTAGAATCCAACCAGGTTCTTATGCTATTTAATCATTACAAAGCGCTCCTTTGCA
Source organism: Steinernema khuongi (assembly GCA_016648015.1). Lineage (NCBI taxonomy): Eukaryota > Metazoa > Nematoda > Chromadorea > Rhabditida > Steinernematidae > Steinernema > Steinernema khuongi. The sequence goes on along the minus strand of JADLIF010001744.1, from coordinate 15,723 downwards.
ATTTTTGCACGGCTAAATGCAAACAAGTTTTTTATTCGAAATTTTAGCAAAGCACTCTTTGAGTTCTCACAAAAAATCAGATATTTTCTAATTCTTCCTGTGCTCTTGACTCCATTGTAATTCGACTCCTTTGAAGCGTGACTTACGAGCTTGCATCTATACTCTTCATCAGCCTCACGTATGGACTTTTATTTTTTTCATTCCCTGCGAATCTCTCACGAAGCATAAAAACAGGCGTGTGTAAATGGACTAGTGCATTTTCAACACATTGTACGTGGCTGCTTTCATGGTCTCGTTCTCGCCGATCAACAGGTGAAACGACTAGCGTCCTTCTTATTTCATTATGTTTGTGCAGTTGAACAGTCCAAGCAACTCCCAAAAGCAGGAAGAATTTCCGGGTTGAAAATTTTTGTTCAAAGTCGTAAAGGTCTATGTAATTGGTTATTTTAAGCTACTGAGCGTCTCGACGTAGAAATATTTCTTCCTTCCTAATTAGTATCGAAAGAAGTCTTTTCATTATCGATGACCATGAATTCCACGAAAGGAGGAAACTTCTAGTCCACACAGCGTAAAATAAGGAAATAGAGACCAGAGGGTAAGGCTTATAATTTTTGTACGCGTAACGATCGGTCTAAAGTTTTAAAGTTTTTGTTTTCGGGATTTTCCTTTAGGAAAGTTTGGAGAGGGTTCAATCTTACAGCGTAAGAATTTGAAGGTTTTTGAAGGTATAGAATACAGTATCATGCTTTACTGTGAGGTTAAAATTTTGCCGTGGATGTGGAGCAAGCTGTAGTTCTTCTGAATCGCCGTATTTCTGGTCATGTGGTATGACATGTGGCTTCGACACCCCGGAAGCATGCTCAATACTGTCCTGATTGGGATAAAAATATCATGTAGATGTCATCGGCTTTTGTTTTTTCGTGTTTCTGTGTCATTTCTGTCGAAGTACTTTCACAGCTGCGTCCTCAGTCATTCCGCGATGGTCCGACCGCAAAACAAGGGCTGACTCAAGTGGTCTCAAGACAATAGCGACATTTCAGTGTAGAAAACATATGACCGGCGCTTGAAGCATCATAGGTACAAACCGCGTTGTCTTTGGTCGCAACGCCTCACTTCCATTGTTCCGACTGGACTACGGTAGACCATTGGAGTCGTTCCTGCTAGTATATAAGCACGCTGAGCAGAATGGAAGTTAACCAGTTGCGCATGGCGTCTCCCAACGGAACGTCGGAGGCGTGGGGAAGCGAGCTGGTCGGCAGGGGCTACGCTTCCTCGACTGACACCTGGGCCGGACTGTCTATCTGTGTGGTAAGTCTGGTCTAGTAGACTGAGACAAGGTCTGGATTTGCAGTTCAGCGTCACGTCAGTCGTAGTAGGACTGCTCAACCTTTATCTCATCTGGAAACTCCCGATCTTCCACAACGCCTTTGGAGCCTTCTGGGTCGCCCGAACCATCGGGGAGATCGGCGCCAACTTCCTTCATGTGATCTACTCGGGACCTGTCACCATGCTGTGAGTGTGGGCTGGGGACTATGAGTGGGTTCCATGGATTGAGGCAGAAGGTAGGACTTGGGATGCACTAGAGATGAGCTTCACACAATGCCTATCCTCATCCTTAAAGCAGCAACTGGATCCTCAAACTTAACCCACTCCGCTTTGACAAAGATTGACAAAGAAAAATGCAAAAATCTTTTGTACAGTAGAGGGTTTCTAATGAAACTGCAAAAATGCATATTAGTGAGGTCTTCTTGCTGGACTTTATCGACTTTATCTTTAATCCTCAATTCAAAGTCAATACTTTAAGAAGTCTAAGGGAACTTATAGGACCCATAGATTTGATAAGTAGAAGGTGTGTGGTTCGCTGCAAGGACTATCAAGTGGAATTTTTGTTATTAAAAAATGTCTATAAAAGATTCTAGTCATGAACCTTTACAAAAAAGTTATAAATCCTTCTTCACCGAGCTCCTTCAGGCAGCCAAAAGACATCAACCCAGTGTTTGGAATCCTCTCCTACATGGTAGGCATCTACTTCGCCGAGATCGCCTGCTCCATGCACCAATACGTCTCGCTGAACCGGATGCTCGCCGTGTGCTTTCCGCTCCAGTACATCCGGCTCTTCACGAGGAAGATCACGATCATCATCATCGTCGTCACCACGCTTCAGGTCACCTGCGTCATGGGACTCTACTTGAGTAAGAGACACCCCCATAAAGACCCAGCATAACATCGTTCAGTCTTCCCCTGCAACTGGATCGGCTACGGCCCGCAGTACTACGAGTTCATCTTCGTGAAGTGCCCCGAGAACGAGCGCGACTGGTCACCCCTGGGCACCTTCTTGAACAGGGGCTGCACCGCTCTCTGCATGGTCTCGCTGATGATGGACTGCTTCACCTTCTACAACATCATCAAGATCAAGGTGAAGAACAAGACCGCGGCCAAGGACGAGGCCTTCCGTCGGAACGTTCGGTTCTTCATGCAGGTACGGTAGCAGAGCAGTCGAGTGACCTCCCTGGACCCAGAAGAACCTCCTACTTGGTCACATTTGCAGACCGCCGTCCAGAACATCAGCATGATGCTCGCGTTGGCCGTCATCGTCATCGTCAACAACGAGAGAGCTTTCGGCAAGGCCGCCCTCTACATCACCACTTTCGACGCCCGCATCCTCACCTACCTCAACAACGGGTAACTGGGTACGGTAGTTTTGAATACTAGCCTTTCTACAGACTCTCGATCATCCTGTTCAACCCGGAAGTGCGCAAGTTTTTGGGAATCTCCAAAACGAATCGCAGAAGTACGATCCATGCGGAGTCCACCAATGCTCCTACGGACGCGATGACCAAGGGTTGAGCCCTGGTTGGAGTACATATTATGACATTTGTGACGATTACTTGTAGTACTTAGCTTCTCTTACTCTATGAAGCGATGGTTTATGTGTCTCTAGTACTTTTTCAACCACTGTGATCCCTCTATTTGTTACGTGATTAATTCATATCTTCTTGTTTGCAAAAATTGATGTTTCTATAAAGTCCCGTCTTTGAAATACTGTAGAAGTCGTCCTATCCGCATCGAGGTTTAAACAGTAATGGGGAGCTTAACAAAATCCAAGAAAAACAAGCGTGGTGGATATCTGCTCCAGGCGACAAAGCATATTGGAGTTGTCGATCTTTGATTTACTACGGTAGCATAAACAAGCTCGATTTACAGAATCTACCGGAGTAACAAAGGGATACTTCAATTTCTCTGCAAAACAAAGCTTGGCATAACAACTTTTTGTACTCGAGCCATTATAAACTGTTCATTGAATTCCCAAACGCCTACAATTTCTGGCCAGATACGCCGACTTAAACAATTGTTTGTGTGGCCGGCGAAATAGAATTTGGGCGTCTCTCAGTAATAGAATCTTAACTAGGTAGTGTTTTCCCATGGCTTGCACAAATTTACCATTTTCTTTCTTATGGACTCCTGTTTTTCCTGGCTTAAGAAAACATAAAGGTAGCTCACCAAATGCAAAAATAATAGGAGTACGTGGGTTCTGGAATACGTGGAATCTTAACTAGGTAGCGTTTTCCTATGGCTTTCATAAATTTACTTACTGACATTTCTTTTCTTATGGGTTACCTTTTCTCCTTGCCTTGAAGAAAAACATGACGGTCGCCCACTTATAATACAAAAATAATAGGAGTACGTGGGTTCCTATGTGAACAATAAGGAAAGGGTGCTACTCGGAACAAACTCTCACTTTCAGTCATTGCTAAATTCACCCAAATGACATTGACCAAGGGTTTGAGAACGCCTTTTGCTGACAAGAAGTTCAAAGAAGTATCAGACACTTAAAGGTGGTTAGAGTTCGGGCAAACAAAGCTTCCAGCTGATGGGCCTCCTCTGCGAAACTCAAAACTCAAAAGTCGCACAGCCCTGCTTCTGACACTTCTGATACAGTACTTTTAAATGCAGTCAGTTTGTCTAATTTTTGTTACAATTAAGGCGTTTCTTCAAAGACATCCTTTGGATTAACCGTACAACGTCGAATTTTTGTCGGGAACAGTTGGGATTGTTTCGGTGCACGAAAAATCTTAAATTCTTTTATCACAGAATGCTACATCAGAAACAACGAGGTGGAAAGCGGAGTATTTACAGCACATTGGCACAAATTGATCTGAGGTTACGGTAGAACCGTGGAGGACTATGTACAACAGATGAGGAGGAGGGGGAGGTGAGAACGAAAGTGAGTTTACAGTTGTATCTACGACTTAGATGAAGGACCTGTACATGACTGGGTTAGAAGGACAGCGTGTCCTTAAGAATCTTCCTCATGAACCCGTTTTGCAGAAGGTTGCTGCTCGAATCTCCGTGTGAGGCTGAAAGTACTTCATGAGAGGGTTTCGGGCATAGCCTCCCCAAGGAGCTTTAACGTCAGTGTTTCAAATCTCTGTTGATAGAGGTGACCAAGTGGTCTTTTTGAGTTTTTAAGCTAGGGTTATGCAACGCCCTGTGGATGGCTTACCTTGCAGTTGGGCTGCAAGCCCGGGCCAAAGTATACGGTAATTGTAGGGTTGGCAATCGCCGATGGACCCGTCAAAAACAGTGTTGTAGTCGGTGTTGTGCGGCATCTTCGGAATGTACTGTCCGCGATTGACCACAGAACAGATGGACAACATGATGTTGCTCATCTCGTCGGAGACCTTCTCGCGAAGTAGCGCGAGGCCATCTGAATCTCTCGTTGAAGCAGGCCCTCAAGGCAGGAAGACTCACCGTTTTCTTGCACTTTGACGATGTCCAGCTGCAGTTCCCAGATCTCCCAAACGGCGGACTCGTCGCCCATCGAGAACAGATTCTGCCACTGGCCCTTCTTCTTCTTTTTCGTGAAAAACTCGATCTGGACGTTGGCGCTGAGCACGTCGGTTCCGTGGGTGAAGGTGCCCTCCGGGATGCGCGACGAGTCGGCGTGCGCGATCCCCCGTGCGGCGACGGTGACATCGCCGATGAAACCGTTCACCTTCTCCTCCAGCTGCTGCTTGAGTTCGTCCGAGTTGACGTGCACGTAAGTGACGTCGATGGACTCGCAGGTGGCTTCGGCCATGCCGATGGAACCGAGCGTGTAGCTCGTCTCATGGCTATAGGTGAACTGAAGTGGAGGCTTGTTTAGAGGATCGGTGGGGGCCGCGAGGTGTACCTTTCCGAGGGTCCTGTGCAGTAGAAGTGTGTGCATGAAACATAGAACGGATTCCTTGACCTGCCGAAGCTCGACTGTCTAAAAGAGGGAAGATATTAATGGTAGAAGGAGGTCAGCTTTAGCAGGTAGGTGTCAGGTAATTCTAGGTTTGACTATAGCGATGAAGAACCACACCACCTTAAAAGAAATGGGTCAGTCCATGTCAACCCAGTAGCCCTCTTAAAAGAGATGGGAGATCTTAAAAAAGACAATTTGCTTATCCGAACGGTTTTTCCTCAGTCTGTGTAACCCTTTGGAAAGCAAGTGGTCCTTGGCCCTGTCCTTTAATGGAATCCCAAAACGAATTCCCTCATGACAAGGGCCTCCTTATTTCCTCCAGGTCCTCCACGTCAATGACAAGAAAAGCAGCTCCTTCTGTTCTGACCTTTTGACCCACTCGACAACAGAACAGAGGCACAACAAGTCTACCCAGGACCAATCGATACTACAGGGTCACACCGGCATTCCCCTTAAATGAAGCAGGCAAAGCCACTTACTAGTTGATAATTGTGGGTCCGAGCATTCATGCGAGAATATTTATTCTGAAAATAAATGATATCAGCACACGATGAAGGCTACGGTGAACACGGGCACGGCCAGAATCGCCACGGGGTTGAAGTTGAGTTGGATTTTTTTCTCGATTTTTGTGGACTTTTTTGAGAAATCGGATTTGAGCCTCGGGAAAGGCTTTCTCAAGGGCTTAATAGTGACTTTTCCGCAATCGACACTAAGCGTTTTTGGGCATCGATTTGCATTTCAAATAAGGATTCTATGCGCGTGGCTGATCTCGAGTCACTTCTACTCTCCGCGTGGGCCTATATTTCCCATTTCGAGCTTAACAACGTCTCCACGGATCTAAGGACAAATGAGCTGGTCAAGGTATGGACAATATGCGATGCTATAAGATAGCAAGAGTTCAACGGGATTCAGCTTCAGAAGCTGGGCTGGAATCGAGTACCCGTTCCACCACACCTCGTTAATGCAAATCAGAACATTATTTTCTTTTGCGAAGTTCTCCCCGTGACTGTGGAGTTCATTCTCCTGGCAACTAAATTATACAGTTCCTTCACCCAAGGTGGTTACGAAAGCGTTGTTTAGTTCGCGATGCGATGTCACGAGAACAGGTAGATTCACAGGTAACTGTAAATATCACACGTTCGGTCGTGTCAAGCGAGTTGTCTTTTAGGTCACAAAAAACGGAAACATCAGAGATTAAAGCAATTGAGTAACAGGTTTGACAAGCGAAGAGGACATTAGAAACACACGGATTCACTGATCCGTATGTCATTGGTTCAGAAGCTTTAATTGGATTACGGTAGCTCGCCGGATACTGTAGTCAGCCGACCATCCAATCTAATAATCGGATCTAACCTAATATTCCTTTGGCCACGTGGCTTTCTGGGATAGATAAGACCATTGTCTTTTAAAAGAGATGCCTTTTACCGCTTTTGAAACGAAAATCTGTTTCTTCTACACTCTTTAAGCGGACAAAACCGGTTCTATCGAATTTCGACCTTAGTTCCCCGTCGAAGCACGTGAGCAGACGCTATAAAACTGCCTGGACAGCTGTGGAGACATTGCTTACAGGGCTCTCGGCTAGAACTTGAAATTCAAATTGCGCTCTGAACCTTTGACAGATTCTCTCGACTACAATCTCACAGCCTGGCAGTTTATAAAGTCGAAATCCTTGCTGAAATCGAATGAAGGGACCCAAAAATACTCAGACACTTCGGCAGCCAATAAGAACCCTAAAACCAAGGAAGCAAATAGACTTAAAAACACGATAATCTCTTTGGAAGAGATAACATTTCGGCCCCTTCGAGTAACCGGCTCTAGAGCGGAGAAACCGACGGTGACTGGTGGCCAGAGGAAGGTAGGATCGGAGGTAGGTAAACTAGTGGAATGGACGAACTCAAAATCGGGCGCCCGCCCGCAGCGCCAATGGAGTCGGGTAGTCGAAGCAGCAGCCCGACGACGTCGGCGGCGGCGGCGCTCGTCAGCTGATCGATCGATGTCGTCTCCGCTGCACTCTGCGCTCCGCGGCTGGAAAGACGACAAATCTTCCGCCTCGAGCGAAGAAGCAGTCAAGTGCTAGTGGCAAGGTTAGCGTTGTCGGTGGTGATTCTCCTGAGGGAGTTGCCGCGATTTTGGGCTGCGATAAGATAGTAGAGGCGTCTGTTTTCGTTAGGAAAGGTGTTTGAAAAGCTCAGAAATGCATGGGCTTTTGACGCTTGCGTCTTGTGACAGGAAAGGCGCCTGTAAATGCTGAAAGTTTTCGCGAAACTGATCACGAAACGCCCCAAAAATCTGCTTTTCACTGCTTGCAAGGCGTGCGAGAACAACTTTTGAGACAGATCTTCAGTGTCTAGACATTTTTAGACAAAATGTGCTGCACCTTGTCTCTATTTTTGCAGTTAACGTTTCCAACATGAGATTAGAAGATAGCGATCGGAGATTGGTCCCGAGTCCAAGACCAAGACCGACAAATAAAGTTCAAAAAACGTTTTACAGCTGATTATTGGCTGCTTCAGCGATGCAATTAGAGGCTATGGACGAAGGAGCCTCTGCAGCGATAATGATCCCTTCTTATAAGTAGCTGCATGCGACGCTAATGGTCAAGGAGGAGCCAAACAAGCTCTCAGATCGGGCCGTCGGTTGAGCCAATATTTGATGAACAGCTGTGTTGAGCCTCACAGGTTCCGCCAAATTTCAAAAATACAATCAGCAGGAAAGGAATGATTTCCTTCTGTCGTCAGAAAATCTAATTTAAGCCCGAATCTGATTTAAAGGGCAACAGAAGCCTTTCACAGAGAGAGGGACTCAGAATAGCATTGCATCACACTTATGCTCAGCGATTATTCTGGTGCATTTCCCGTCTCATTCCAATTCAATAGGCGTTGCACAAACACCCTCACTGTTTGTAATAGCATTAAAAAGTGAGAGTCGCGGAAGGACACGCGATTTACAAACGCGAAATGATGGCGGTGTTTCTTTCGTCAATGGCGATAAACGCGCAAGGGAAACCAATAGCCTCTTAAGCGCTCGTAACTGACTCATTCTACTTGAAGTGCTCAGAATACGCGAGAGGATCGTTAGGCACCACTAGTGAGGAGATCGAGCGAGTATCCTCTCTGTAAAAGAGAAGGATCACAGTGACAAGAAGGTCGTCTCGGCGACACGCCGACTGATAAGCACAGAGACGATCTCTCGCTCTTCAGAGATGATGCGGAAGGGGCAAAAGTGATGAAACAAAGCGAGCGCCGCCTTTACCTTCGGCGGAAGATTCCTTAAGTGCGGCTATTCATCGCCACCAGGTGACCACCACCTGCACGGAACGGGACTGACACTAGAACACTTAAATCAAAGATTAGTCGGTCAGGATGGAAGGGGCAATAAAAATTTTATGGGTGTACTTCGATGGGGCGTTAACTACAGAAACCTTTTTTCATAAGTGCAAACCTAGTAGTGCAGAACGACGCCCGGTTAGCTCAGTCGGTAGAGCACCAGACTCTTAATCTGGCTGTCGCGGGTTCGAGCCCCGCATCGGGCTAATCTTTTTTTCCTTGGCAATGGACCCTTTTCTCAAGTATGGGCTGGACTAAAGAAGCTCAGGGAAGGAATATAAGCGGCACTGCTGGGCGCGTTGACAATCCCAGATCGTTTTATTTGCTCTTCCACCGTGCGAAATGCAACGCTGGAGGCGTGAAGGTAAACAACAGGCGCTTGCAAATCCGATGACGCGATAATCCTGAAACTGCTAAGCAAACGGAGGCTTTTAAGTGTGGCTATAATAGGGATTCCACAAAGGTCGATGGAACAACTGCTGCGGAGATTAAACTACAGCTGTTCGTACCCAACAGTCACCATTCAAATCACCGGTTTTCCGCCGGGAGATAGGCCTCAAGGTCGCGGGAAGACCTTGAACGCAAGGCGCTTATTCTGCGATTATGAATGGAATGGGAAAACATTTCATGAACGATGAAAAGGCGAAGAGCGAAGACCGATTACCTATGAAGGGGGGCGAAGTTCAAGAGGAAGCGACGCCCGGTTAGCTCAGTCGGTAGAGCACCAGACTCTTAATCTGGCTGTCGCGGGTTCGAGCCCCGCATCGGGCTAATCTTTTTTTCGTAGAAAAAATCTTTCTCTGGAACTGATAAGTATGCTGTGACGCATTCTTTTATTCTACAGTATGTTTTTTTAGCAGATTTCTATGTCGAATTGGCGATGAATACGGTAGCTCACGCAAAGGTATACGGTAGCGACAATCTTTTGTCTTTTAAGCCGATCAGCTGTATCTAAACAAACTGGAAGATCGTTCTTTGATCTGACAGCCCGAGGAAACAGACTAAAAACAACAAGCCGACAGCCGTAAACAAACCATAAAATTCAAACTCTTCGCACGTTCGCTTTTTGCGCGATCTTCCCCGTTTCAAACGTCTCCTTGCGTCTTTCAGAATCCGTGCGATGGATCTCGCCCTAGAAGACGATCGACCGCCTCCCGATGCGCCCGCTCGGATCAGCGCCCTTCCACAGGAGACGGTGAATAGAATCGCCGCCGGAGAAGTCGTCGTGCGGCCGGCCAATGCCGTGAAGGAGCTTCTGGAGAACTCGCTGGATGCCGGCGCCACGGAAATCATCGTCACTGCGAAGAAAGGCGGCATGGAACTGATTCAGATCCAGGTGAGTCATTGGTAGGGAGAGAGGAAAGTGAAAAAGAGAAAGATTGAAATTTGAAGACAAAGAAGATGATTTGGAGAATCCTCGATCCCTTTTCATTTTGCGAGGATCTCTAAACTCTTGATCTACTCAAAATAGTCAAATCTTCTGGTTTCCGTGCCTGTTTTGTCATCTTATCTTTATCTACGTCATTTCTTCCCTTTCTAGGACAATGGCAAAGGAATCCACTCCGACGACCTTCCCATTGTATGCTGCCGGTTCACCACTTCCAAACTGAAGAACTACGAGGAGCTGAAGGGAATCGAGACGTTCGGATTTCGCGGAGAAGCTCTCGCCTCTGTCAGCTACGTTTCGAAGCTTACCATCAGGACGAAGACCAAAACCGATAGGTGCGCGTATGTGGCCAAGTACAAAGGTAGCTTCAATTCTTATGCCTCTGTTCCATCGTTCTCATCTAGATGGAGCCTTGCTGGGAGATGTTACCCGTGCTGCTAGCACAAACGGGACAACGATTACGGTAGAATCCCTCTTCTTCAACAACCCAGCCCGCAAGAGGGCGATGAAGTGCGCCAGCGATGAGATGAATAGGATCAGCGATGTGGTGACGCAGTATGCGATTAACTATCCGTTGGTGTTCGTATTGTAGTCCCTGGATGTGAGTTTCGTTGTGTTTAGGAAGGTATCCTTCGTCTTCCGTCGTTGTGGCAGTGGCGCCGATTTCCGGACCAGTGGGAATGGATTGCAAGCCGACGTGGTATCCAGTTTGATGGGAAAGAAGATCGGAAGGGTAAGTGAAAGGCAGCATCCCTAAGTTAAGTTGATTCAGAAGCTTTAGGAGCTACTTGAACTCGATCACCACAGCTTTCACCTCGGCTATACCCTGGCGGGCTGCATGGCGAAGCCCAGCGCCACGTGCACCGCCTATGGCCTCCAAGAGCGCCAGAATAAGCAGAAGTCGTTCGTTCTCTTCATCAACGGTCGGAGCGTCGAGTGTCCCTCCCTCAAGCAGATGATGGATACGTGCTTTGCGGGGAAACAGGTCTCCTGTCCCTTCCTCTTCCTCTCCCTGCAGATCTCCCCAGAAAAAGTCGATGTCAACGTCCATCCGGCGAAGAAGACCGTGTTCTTCTTGGACCAAGAGAGGATCATAGATTCCATTGATAGGGTACAGTGTGTATGGGTAGGACTCTCCTAATTCTCGTCTTTTAGTACATCGCCTCAGTGGTGGATCAGATCTTTGGCAACCAAGACCTCGGCAATGGATCCTTCCTGTCAACGATGGTCACCAGTTCGCAAGTAGTCTCGGAAAGAGAGCCGGCGAAGGAGAAGCCTCCCGTTTCCAAGCAGATGAAACTTACGTTCCATGAGACGTCGAAGGAGGTGGTAGCAAGTCCGAGCCACGATAGGAGCGAGGATATGTTCAATTTGAATAGTTCTTTGGATTCGACGTCCTCGAGGATCTACGCTCATCATGTAAGGAATCCACACAGTTGGGGTTTAAGTTCTTCTTACCGTAGTGCGGATTGAGAACCATGACTACTGTATATAGGTGCTTTTCAGCTGGTCCGGACCGACGCTGGGGAAAGAAACCTCAAAGAGTTCGACACTTCCCTCGATTCCAGGGATCTCGACGTCAGCAATGTCTCCTTCAGCCAGGTCGAAACCGAGGAACATGAGGACGAAGAAGAGGAAATAGAAGCCACGCAGTCATTCCGCGAAGTGAACATCGATTCCGTGAAGGAGCTCCGAGCTGAGATCTGCAGCTCTTTGTCCGACACTCTCAGGGAGATGTTCAAGCAGATGAGCATCGTTGGCGCCGTCGACGAAACCCACGCCATGGTACAGTACTCGACTTCTATGTACATGATGGACGTGGATGTCATAGCGAAGGAGTTCTTTTACCAAGTTTGTTTTGGGATTTCTACGTCTTTGACCTACTACATTTAGTCAGTCATCTTTTCGCTCGGAAATCTCGGCTCCTTCAAGCTGAAGAACGAGGATGCCGAACCGATTTCCATCGTCCACTTGATGCAGCTAGCTCCGGAGGAGCTACGGCCGAGTGAAGATGACTCCCTAGATGCCGCGAAGTATCTTCTGAGCCAGAGCGAGATGCTCTGGGACTACTTCAGCATAGACATAAAGTCAGAAGAGGATGGAACCATCGTGATCTCTTCTCTCCCCTCCATCATCGATGGATTCTTGCCGGCTTTAGAAGGTTTGCCGGACTTCCTCTTAAGTCTCCTTATGAGGGTCGACTGGAGCGAGGTATGACTGTTCTTCTTTCTTCCTTCACCTTACTTCCCCTTTAGGAGAAGCCCTGCATCGAAGGGATCGCCCGGTGCTTGGCTGATTACTTCACTTCTACTATCAGTATAGTCAAGCGATTGGACGAAGAAGACGATGAAGAAGGAGAGGAAGGGGAAGAGGATGAAGAGATGCCCGAGAGGCCCGACGATGACGATCTCCATGACGAATCTGGTGAGGCAGAAGAAGAAGAAGTCGAACAACAAGACCGTCCCTGGAAACGCCTCATCTGCAACTACCTCCTGCCAGCCTGTAAGGCGAAACTTATACCTCCGGAGTCCTTTAAGGATGAAGAAGCGGGTGTTATAACACGGGTAGTGGATCTGCACGATCTCTACAAGGTATTTGAACGGTGCTAACAATGAATTGTTATGTGTATCTACGAGAGTATAGATTGTCAATCTGATGTCTTTTCAGTCTTTTATAAGTAGGTGGACGGCCTAAATCAGTCCGAGACCGTGGAAGGCATCGTTCGTTTGTTTTTTCTAAATCATCTTGGAATTTACAGCACATAATGCAAAATTACGACAGATATGAAGGAGATAATCGGCTGGGTACAGATAATCAAAGGGAGTTTGCGACTGTGGCTACTCGTAGCGCCCGATGGACAGATCTGGATACTGGGATTCAATCTTCGTCGTCGTCGTATTCAGCCTGGTCACCGAGTAGGTCGAGGACCTTCTTGAAGGCGTAAGTGTGTATTTTCTGGCGGAGGTTATCTGAGAGGAGGTTCATAACCTGATCGCGAACAGCCCATCTCAACTCCTTGGCCGAAATGTTGGCGATTCCCTGGAAGAACATGAATGAGAAGATGGAACTTGGAAGCTGGAGACTATGAGTGAACCACGGTCCGCGTCCAGGAAATCTTGAAGCTTACCTTCTTCTTAACGTACTCTTTGACGACCTTATCGAACCGCGCGTTCCATTCAGGGTCATCAAGCATGCCGTGGACCTCTTCGTGCATCTTGTGCATTTCACCACTGTCCCTCATCATGAGGTACATTTCGTTGTAGGTCGGGAAGTTGGTGAAGGTTCCGTCCTCTCTCCGTTTCTGCTCCGGCTGAGGTCGATGCACCATGCAGGGGTTAATCCACTGGAGTGGCTGACGCCGAACGCGGACGGGAGGACGAGGTTGGACGGGAGGACGCGGTAGAATGGCAGGATGCGGTTGGATGGGAGGACGCGGTAGAATGGCAGGACGCGGTTGGATGGGAGGACGCGGTAGAATGGCAGGACGCGGTTGGATGGGAGGACGCAGTTGGATGGGAGGACGCGGTTGGATGGGAGGACGCGGTAGAATGGCAGGACGTGGTTGAATGGGAGGACGCGGTAGAATAGGAGGAGCTCGAGCGACCAGAGCATTTTCTGAAATTTGATGTGATGGGACGAATTAGTGAGGGTCAAAAAGCCATTGATCTACTTACGTCTTCGAGCTCCTTCACCCTGCTGTGCCGGAGGATTATGAGGTCCCCAGAGAGCTTCTTCAATCTGCTGTATCAGAACAGCGTCAGGTACCCTGGGAGGTTTTTCCACCTGCTGTACTGGAGGAGCAGCGACTTCTGCGTTGACCTCGGGCTGGGGAGGAGCAGGAGGTTGCGGCGCGGAAGATGGCCCGGGTTGCGCCTCCTGTACTAAGGCAGCAAATTCAGGTTGAGCCATGACCTTGTCCAAGGCGGCGATCGTCATTTGGTCCAGCTCCTCAGCAGGGGCCAGCTGATGGATGATGCTTTCCTTCTGACATGACGGTCCGGGCTTAGGAGAAGGATTCCGTATCTGCGAAGGTCCAGGCTGGTCCTCTTCATCGTCAACACACACAAATGGCGATAAGGCCACTTGACGTGATGGCTCAGGCTTTGGAGAGGGACTTTGATGCTCCAAAACTCCGGGCTCATCCTGCTGGTCGTCAACACACACCGGCGACGACGACTCCACCTGACGTGCTGGCTCAGGCTTCGAAGATTCGGAGAGTTGCTCGCTCGGAGGGGTCCGTTTAGGCGGAGGGCCAGGCTGCTCCTCTTGATCGTCGGCATTCAGCGCAGAGTCCACGGGACGTGGCGACTCAGGCTTCGAACTCCTTGAAGATCCGCTCGCGGCGCGTTTTCTTCTCGGAGAGCTCAGTTTTGGTTCCGCATCGGGCTTCTCCTGCTGGTCCCTGTTCTCCATCGGCAGTGATGGCGGCTGTGGCGAGTTTGATTTGCTGAAAGATCAACGATGACAAAAATGTGGGTGGCCACGGTGACGCACGGTTCCTGCGACGCACGCGGCGGCGTTTGCTTGCTACCGCCACGTTTGGAGCAGCGCGCCATCCTCCGTCCCGACATGGCTTTCCGTTTCTCCTCTTCTCGCATTTGACGAAGGAACTGCGCGTAGGTCACCGGCTGAAATGAGGCGAGGTTTCTCACAAGTAGGAAAGGAAAAGGTGAAAGAAAAACGCGCGACAAAGTAGGGAACCGGATCGATCCGCCTCGGGACAGCTGCCCACGAGAGAACATTGCCTCTAGTGGCGACGCCAGGGTGATGAGGGGAAGAATGGAAGTGCATTAGAAGCTACCGTAGACGCTCGCTCGACGCCCGGTTAGCTCAGTCGGTAGAGCACCAGACTCTTAATCTGGCTGTCGCGGGTTCGAGCCCCGCATCGGGCTAATTTTTTTCTTTTTGCACAAAAATTGTCCTAGAACATTTTCTCGACAACGAGGGTGCTTATTTACGTTTTAGTCTTCCAGAAAATGCCTATTTTTGATCAAGGAACTTACCACTTTATGCTCTTCCTTCTGCTTCTGGTAGCGTGTTAGCATCCGAGGTGCAGGGGGTGGAATCTTACTTTCCGAGGTCGTTCGCCGAGGGCTTCCCGACGATTGTGGACTTATAGCCGGGGGTAACGAGGGGTCGCGGCGGCTGAGACGCATCGCGGTTTTCTCAAGATACTGAAGTATATTATTCCAACGTGCTTCGTTCAGTTAATACGCATCGGGGCACGTGAAATGATTAGACACGCAAGACAGGTGTGGTGGGAATGAGGCGCCCTAATTATGTGTTGGCAATGGGGAAGGCGCAACCCAATATGCCACTAATCTTAGCTCGCAATGACTTCCCAGGATAAGAGGAGGAGCTGCCGTGTTTAGGCCGTTTATCGAGTGTGATGCGTGTGTTCCATATTTTTGTAAGGGACAACACTTTTACTTAATGTTGACTAACCTTCAGAGGGCTTTTTTAAATTGTTTAATGCATAAATGCTTAATCTAATAACAGAGGCTACACATCCAAGGCTCTTAGCAGCAGCGCATAGGCAACACCATTATGCACAGCAACGGATTGTCGTCGAAACTTTATTCGAAACTTTATTTCTTGAATCAACGGCTATACGCCGTGCAAGACACCGGTGCAAGCATACAATACAGCAAAGAAAGAGTCTAGTAGACACAAATCACAGTCTGCTTCATTCCGTGGCGGTTTCCGTTGAGCGTGTCGGTCGATTTGGTGTTGAAGCCTTCGGGTTCTGGATCCAGCGCGTGTCCTTTCAACCGATGGCG
>JADLIF010001743.1:0-51778 GCA_016648015.1 Steinernema khuongi | reverse complement strand
GTGGGATTCGAACCCGCAAAGAGTTGTGTGCCGACCGGGAGCACAGGCACTGCACCACATCGACACTTACCTCAAGGCAATCAGCGGTGCATATGATGGCAAGCTCCAGCTTTCAATCCGTGTTTTCTCGAGATTCACGGATCTATGGCCGATGAGACCATGCGCATCGTGATCAGCACCCCAAAATCTACCTGATAACATCCTTCAATCTCAAAACTGGGTGTGACACTTCAGGGTACTCCCTTGTAAGCTCTAAAAACAATATCACGTTATCTAAATCTACGCCCAACGGGTGCCGACTGAAGCAGTACAACCTTCTACAAAACGGCCTTTTGCCGCCATAACAGATCGCAATGGTAAATTGTAGTGCGCCAGCCCACAAAATATGAATACGTCGTTTATATGGACTTGGGACATCAACAAACTCTTTTGAAGCAGCGACCCTTTAACGACATAACAAAGGACAACGATTGGGCTGGGTTATTTGTGGGGAGACAACTGTTACGACCGCTACAAGCTTAATAAACAGTTAAGACGTCAATTAGAACCCTGCGGGACTAAGGACACTAACATCATTGTCTGGCAAGTCTTGTGACTCTAGCCTTTGGGAGAGTACTTTGTAGGCGAAAAGTTTCGCCAAGTGTGTGAAAAAATAAAGAAAAAAATAAAAAAATAAGATAAAAAAAAGAAAAATAAGAAATAATAAGAAAAACAGAAATTATATTTTTCCTTTAACATTACGTTATTCTAATTTTCTCGGCAGTGGTGTCCGACCTATCATAGTCGTCTAAATAGCAGCCGAAGGTGCAATTCACGATAAAGGAGTGTAGGCACTTTTTAGGTTTGCAACAGCAACATCTTTGCAACGTCCGAAGCACTGAACTCTGAGCTCCGATGATGACCGGTTCAACTTGAAGCGAGCGACTATGCACAAGTGTATTTGTAAAAACGGTTTTTGCAGTCCTCATATACCGATTATGCCAAATTGTTATTTTTGTATCGCTTTTTTCACTCTCATATATGATGTTATTGGAGCACTTTGACAATAACACGCCTCTCAAGCTTATCTAATAGCATAACACTAATGGTCATATCAAGAGAACAACATTGTTTCCACTCTTATACCAGAGTACAAATAAGATCTGTCCGAAGACAATATGATGAAGTACGACGGCACTCAAAATGAAATCACTCTCTTTTTTGCACATGTTTTGGGTGTTATTGAATACAGATTATTTAATAACACCCAAAACATCTTCAAAGAAAGTTCAAAGAGTTCAAAGAAAAAGAGTGAGTTCCAGTTCCATTGATTGGATTTCCAAACATCATACATCCAGATTTCCGATGATACTTGAATGATACTTTGGACGTTGAAGTCACTTGCTGACAGGCGATCAGGAGTGTTGCAGGAGGTGGGAAATGATTTTATGTCTCACCTCAAGATCTCAAGTTGTCTCAAATTTAAAAAATAAATAAAATGAATTAAAAAATATTCAAGTTCACCTCCTTTCCACGGGAATTTCGGTCCCAAAACGAAAATACATATGTAGTATATTCCGCGGAAAGCTTTTCCTTTCGCACTTTTGTTAACTGTACGTAGCAGCCTCACTCTTCAACAGCATCCCAGGTGGAGCAATTGAACCTGTCGGAATCGAACCTCAGCTTTCAACGTGATGCGCTTCGTAGGAAAAATAAGCAGATGTGCACAGCATTAGCCGTTTTTTAGTTCCGGCATTGATCCCGCAACCCTCATTGCAATCTTGTCAGAAGGCCGTGAAGCTTGACACACAGTTATGTACTTTCTCGGAAGTCCGGTGTGGTGAATGAACTGAAAAAACTAATGACCATTCAGCGACAATATCATGCTGATTGCTGCACACATAAATGTAGGTCTTTCATTACTATAATTTGTAAGAATTGCTTTGTAAGAATCACGTGGTTTACTCAGTACGTCGCAGCTTCAGAGACCACTGCTTGTCTTTACACTCATGAATGTTATTTTCCTATGGAATAGCGCTCTCCTTCTTGTGAATTTGCAGAGGTTGTTCTGAATGTCCGTTCACATACACATTCACTAAGGTTTACTAATACCATTCACGTAGGAATGCACAAACGCACAACAAACAAAGGAATGAGTTAGGACGTGGGACTGATCGTGAGAACTTGATCTGTGGTCTGACCAATTCGTCGATATCGCAACTTCTCAGGCGTCAGAAGGTCGACGACGCCTTTGCGAATGGTCTTGTTCATGAAGAGGTAGACGATGGCTGCTCCGCCATGGCTTGCTTGCCAGGTCACTTGTCCCAGGACGACAAACACGGTAGGGGTTTCGAAGAACTGCACGTAGACGTAGATGATAGCAGCGATGAAGTTGAACATGCAGATGGTACACGATTGAAAGATGATCTGCTTCTGCATGTGGCTTAGTCCTCCGCCAGTGTTGACTGAACGCGTCTTGATCCAGATCAGCACGGATAGGACGCAGTAGAGAGTGAGGAGACACGCGACGACAGAGAAGTTGTTGGCCGAGTGGGGCCAGTTGCGGTACTCCGTAGGATCAACGCCAGTGTAGTTCACCTTCACACCGGCGTAGGGGTCAAAGAACCAGGCGTAGTAGGCCGACGTGTAGAGTAGAGGCTGGGTGAAAAAGAAGAAGTAGAGGAAGTAGGCGATCGGGAAGAGCAGCCAGACGAAGGTGCGCCACTCGTAGAAGAGCGTCCTGCTGAGCTCCGCGTTGGAAACGTCGACGCAGCGGTTGAAGGCGAGCAGGGCGCACGTCATGCAGGCCATGCACCAGAGAGCTGCAAGAAGTTCTATTGGATTGTGCTCATTGTGGAACGAGCCTAGTTACTCAATGGCAAGTACAGAATGCCTTGCGTATGCTACTTGACACAATACTATTATAGAGTCCAAACTTACAAACTCCAAAAGATCCGACGATGTAGATGAAGTTCGGATAGGAGCAGAAGTAGGCTCCCTGGATTGTCATGAATCCGGTAACCACGCCATTTACAAACAAACACAGGAAGTCTATAACACCCAAGAACGCCATTATCTTGTAGCACGAGTGCTTAAACAGCTCCCTCCGTGTCATCACAGTGAGGCATGGGATATAAGGCACCTGAACTCCCTTATATTAAATGCTGCAATGTCCGGTTCATACCATGTATAGGACACCAGATATCAGGTAGAACCAGCCGAGCCATGTGTTCACATGACCCATCTCCTTCCACTGCTTGTCGGTGTACATATCGCAGCGATAGAGACGCTTATATTCGTGAGGACGGAAAAGATAAAGTTCCATTGTTCGACGTTCCCAGGTGGAGTGAGACCGTCCGGAGTAACCGTGTGCTTATATGCGTGTCTCGTACCGCCCTAAATCCTCCAACAATAGCGCCATAATCACGGAGACCATGCGAGTACTCATTATGTTGTGCTCCGACCGTACGTATGAGACGCACCGCATTGTCTTCAGGTTCTTCCTGTAAACCTTTAATGAATGATGAGTGTAGTAAAGGTGGAATCCTAAAGTGCATGTCATTCACCTGAAGGCTAATTCTTAGCACTAAAAAATGCACAAAAAAATGATCAAAAAGGACGCCAGTGCGCCTCATCCACTCCCGGAAGTGCTAACGGCCTTCAGTCATTGCTTGCACTTGACAGTGTCTCCTCCTAGTTAACCTTACACTGCCATCCTCTTATAAGGCAGATTGATTATGAATTTACCAGAAACGCACATCTTGCATGGTTTGTTGTTTGGTCGTTGCCTAACCTGATTTGCAGCATTTTTATCGTTGTCGATGTTAACCCAATAACAAACATATTCAGTGGCTGCCATATCCTATAACAGCGAGCGAGCGGGGCTGTTAACCTTTCGGACTTCCTAACCCATAAGTAGATGATGCAATAAGGTATCTTTTATTCTTCATCCGACCTGTTACTTAACAGGATTGATACTATTGATACGAAGTGCGCAGATATCCCCTCTAGCCTTCTTCTATCTATTGGTTGCTTGGCTCCTGATCACAAAAGACGGTTTTGCAGAAACCGTGAAGATTTTCTGGTCAGCGGAGTCGAACTTGCAGTGGAGCAGTCGCCTGAGTTGATTTCTGTACTGTGGTCGAAATATGAAGTTGAGGAAGGTGTTGGTGATCGAAAGGAATCTGAATTAGAGGGATAAAGTCGCTCAGGAATCCTAAAGAGGTACCCAGTGGTTGAGTACGTCAATCCAACAATGATATCGTTGGGAGCGAACCAATGCCACCGAATGCCGATCATCACAATGCTTGGCAGGGACACGAGAATGACAGAAGATCCAGTGACGGAGAGGAACAGCACCAATTGGGGATCCTTCTTGTTACCGTATGATTGCACCGTCGATTTTTTTATTTTCTGAAGGCAGACAATGACCAAGTTTCTCATGTTTTGTGTTGGGTACCTTATGAATGACGTAGATAATGAGCAGCGAAACGAAGCTGACGACGTAGGCGGAGGAGACAAACGTGAAGTGAAAAGTGGAGAAGTACGTGGCCGTGGACGTGATCACAGCACAGTGGCGGGTATTAGATTCTTCGTAGTTGTGGTAGGCCGAAAACGCAGCCACTCCAAGAAAGCACTGAAAGCTATGATTAGCGTCATAGGTCCAAGCAAAGAACCTACCAGCTGTACGAGTGCCACCATTATAAGTGAAAGAATCTTCGTTCGACTGGTAACGTAAATACTGTAGAATTTGGGTTTGTGCACGGCTAGGATCCTCTCTATAGCGATGACGATTGTAATCAGAGCGGGGAGTTCGGTGCCCATGATGAGTGCATGTGACCAGTAACGCTGAAACAACACGTTGTCCGTAAGATTCTATTGAACTCTTTGGCATTAAGAATACGTGCGTTTTAGTGCAGTTAAACCCTTTGTCAGTGAAGAAAACTGCAAAAACAAGATAGACAGGACTTTAAAAAAGGATCTGACCTATGATTTTTAACTGGATTTATTTTACACATTGAGCCTTAGTTGGTCGTTATTCAGTGGAACTCGAAGTGGAGGTACCCGAGAAGTACAATGTACCCAAGGTGTTTTTGGCTCCGTAAGAACGATCGAAAATGGTGAAAAGAGGTGGATAAAAACAAAAGACGACTTTTAATGATAACCGGGTTAAGCAAGGACAATCTTTCTTTAATGGGTATAATTCCTAATTGCATTTATAGGTCGTTTAGAGTTGAAACACGGGTTACATTCTTTGAGACGGTAACCGGCCTATGGTAACGACATCTGGTATAATGCATTTAGAGGTTATTTGTCCATGCCGTGGTCCATCTCAAGATGTCGCAAGAATAACATTTCTATCAACAGCCTGCGCAAGAACATGATGGTTCGGAGTCATTGTCAGCAAATCAGAAAAAAGCTGTCTTCAGCTTTCAGATACATGCCTATCAGCTTATACCAACAATGCCTAAACATCAAACCCAAGGATAAAGGTCGGTGCAAGTGATCTAGTAAATGCGTTTAAAGAATAGGAAGACTATAAAGAGCGACGCAAATCACAGCTGATCCTGTTTAGTTGACAAACCTGCTGCCACTGACTAATTCTTAACATAAAATAGCCTCAATTCATGGAGGTCCTTATTTCATTCATTTTTGAGAGCTTTGCAAGATATCAGAAGTTGGTTTTCCGGCCCAAGTGGATGGCTTACTCCGACTTCTGTTGGTTAGTCAATTGCTAGACCAGCGTATTTTAAATGCGGCTGAACATGAAGGCACGATGCACCTGCCTCACGTTTTCCGAAAGCATATTTCATTCCACAAATGGGCGACATTTGAAAACAACTATTGATTAATACTTACCTTAAAAAAGCAATCGTGAAAACTAATGGGCTTGCCAAAGGTGCCTCCCAACACAGCGGAGCCACGTCCAATAGCCGTGAGAAAGTAGCAGAGTCCATCTATGAGCTCTCCAAAGTCCAAAGCAATGAAAAACATGTATCTCCTCCTCAGCTCGTTGTTTGTGAAAAACACGAGAATGTCCAGAAAGTTTGAGAGCATTGCGGACGTGCCTACAAGTGCTTAGCCGTGAGCGGATGGAGCTAAGAGCTACAGTACCTAGGACTATGTACAACGAGCACATGAATAGGGTCGGGGCAGGATTGGAGAAAACGAATTGATTCGTCAATATCTCAGGATGGACGGTTACAGTAGCTGAACTGTTCGCTTCCATCGCAGCCTGAAATTCCAAGTAGATCAGTAGGAAGAGGTTGATATCCATAGCGAAGAGACACCGCGAGTATTGAGATTCCAGTCAAATCCAGTCAAAGCAAAAACAACTTTTTGTGAGCTAGCTGGCAGCCTGCCGATCTTACATTAGCTAACATTCTCCGGTAGGACGAGTAGGAGATAGAACAGCACGTGCAAATAACCTCACCACGCTTCTCACCACCTCCATAAAACGCGCAACTGGTCAGTGGAATCAGAAGTACATTGAGCCACCAATACAGAGAACACCACGAGGAGTTAATTAACCTCGTGTGGGAGGCGCTCCCATACGAAGTTTAGTTTGACCTAACTTCTCCTGTACCAAGAACAAAGCACCGCAGTCAGATAACACGGTGGGCGTGTCAGCAGCCGACAGAATGATTCGTTAACGCACGTGATTCAAGCGGAATGCACCTGACCTTCCTTAATTTGGCGGCTGAAAACAAGGTAATCTAATAAACCCTATTAGGTTAAAATGTCGAAGCATTGTTCCAGACGAAGGCATCTTAGTACGAATTGCCCACATTAGGTCCAGAGAAACGCAGAACGCCCGCTTAAACTTACACGCCCGCTTACTGACGTCAGTTCGCTTTTAAAAATCACAAGAGGTCAAACTTGAAGCTCTCTTGACCTTGTCAGCTTTGCTGCAAAAGAAAGGATAGGTTCTCTGCAGGGAAAGTGAGTCATTTAACGCGTAGTATAACCGAAGCAGATCGAAATAAAAAAACGGACATACTCACAATCAGTTGTTTTGGAACGACCGTATAGTAATACGCACTTTTTTCATCCATTTCAGGTAGCTATTGTGAGAAGCGGCCAATTGTTTTGGTTATTTCATAGCCGATTGTTTTCTGTGAAGGGACAGCTAATACCCAGCATCACAACAAAATTTTTATATAAAAAGCAAAATATATTGGGTTGTCATGTCGCATATGAAATGAGTTACGTTTTGGGCGGAGATACCTAAAAATTTCTTTTACATTACAGCTGTTTTTGAACCGCTTTCAAACATCGAGCTGTCAGTCCAATATAGTGCTTGTAATGAGCACTGAGATGACTCAACGACAGGCCTGTCATTGACCCGACCCGTGTCCAACCCGACCTAATGACTCATTAGGTCGAGTTGGACATTAGTAATGACCACTGACCCGAGATCTCAAATCGACCCGATGACAGCTCTGCTCAATAATGACTGTAATGAACACTGAGATTACAGTTCTTAGTGGCCGCGCTTCACTTGAAGAAGACAAAGAAGACATAGCAAACAAATAAAGGACGTATGTCATAAATTATTCATGTCCCTATTAAAATTTACATCGAATGAGCAATCAAGCCTGAGAATTGATGTGTCTGGGATATGCCGTATCTGTCTCGTACTCTGTCTTACGTTGTTTACAGCGGGCGAATTTGCGTTCAACTCGGTGAGCACGAGAGTGGCATTGTTCGAATCATGAAAATACCGTAGGTGAAAACAAGGACTGACCAAAACAAAGAAGTGTGCTCATGCTGGCAATAAGTATGACCTTAGATTGAAAATATGAGTCTACCTTGATTAATAGTAAACAAGTAGGACAACTCAGGCAGCAATGTCGGAATCAGGTGCAACAGAGAAGGGTATGTCGTCGTTTTGAACTGTAGCTGAAATGTAAGGGGCATTAGATGAAGTTCAAACAGCGAATTGTGCGCTGAAGGAGTCCAGACTGATATGTATCTAAGCAACACTAACTCTGTTTAGACTATTCGAAGAACACTGGTGTGCGTGGTCATAAGATTAGGCCGGTATGATACTTAATTATGCAGTATTCAAGCTACTAATTTGATATTCCAATAACACATTGTCCAATTTGATTATCTAAAATAAAGAAGAAAAGCTTTAACGACGTCCGATAACGATATTGTTTCATAGATTTAGCTGTATTCGCTTATTACAGCACAAGATGGACGTGGACCATACTTAGGAGGAATACCATCAGTTTTTATTAACATCGTTGATGCGTTTCCTCTTACGGTCTCTCCGGTGTGGTATTACAACAATAAACCAGTCGGCTTGTGTTGTTTTCTGTGATTGCGCGCCGTCTACTGATATCGTCTGCCAGACGACTGATTCTGATTGGTATCGATTGATATTCGATTGCACTGCTTCTGAAACAGTGGGTCTAAACGTGGATATTCTTTTTTCAATTCTACTCTCAAAAGTTTAAATTTTACGGAGGCGGCAAAACTCCAGAAGAAGGACTATTTTTATACTCCGTATGAAAAGCCCGTATTAGTCATTTCGTTCATTGTGCGTCCATTAACGATACGCTTTTTTCGCCGTTTATTACTACGTTCATTTTTAAGGTTGTTCAATATTGGCGCTAACCCAAACACAAATATTAATTAGCGAAACATGATATTTGATTAATGAAATGATATTTGTTAACCTTCCTTCACAAATCCCGAACGCCTATCCCGAACGATTAAGACCTGATCTTTTTTAGCCCCTTTTTAGTCAACAGTGTGCCATCTGATGTTCTGTGTTCCGTCAACAGTCCATTGATGCGTTAAAATTTTGACTTTGGCATTGGTAGGAGTTTCTGGTTCCGGTTCCAGTTTTCTTGGAGCACATTTTAAAGACTCGCTTATTCAGCCGTCTGTTATTTTCAGGTTTTTGCTAGTAGCACGCGGTCAAGTAAGATTCACTTAAAAAAAGCTTAAAACCTCATTAAAATCGAAAAGGTGAGCGGTTGTGTAACATCAAATCGTTTCAAATTGAAGGTTTCGCCGTTCTATTTTTCTTCGCACAAAAGTGTCTTGAACGCGTCTGTGTTTAGAAACAGGTTTTCATAATCGAACGTCGTCTAGGCGTCAGTGGCTTACTTCCTTGCTTCTCAGGCCTGATGAACATCTTCACACTTGCATTGTGCCTCTTCCTTGGTTCATGCTCCGTGACGTCGGCGTACAAAATCCTCGTGTACAGCCAGAAGAATGGGCGAAGTCAAGTGATCTACATGGGTGCCATTGCCGACATTTTAGTCGCTGCCGGACATGATGTGGTACCTCCTCGTATTCTTCTTCTAATACTGAACTTGGCCTATTCGTTTAGACCCTCCTGCTGAACGAGATTAATCCCGATGTTACATTGACGGGCACAACAAGAGCGAAAACTATTTCTATCCCAGCAGCTGATCATGTCAAGGCGTACTTCAAGAGAGATGAGCATATCGCTGGGATGTGGACGATGGATCTTATCAATCCTTGGGTCCAGAAAAAGGTGAGTAGTACATAAGTCTCCTTTACCTTGTGGCTACACCTTCTAGATGGTTCTCAAAACCCGTGGTATACAATCCTTATGCTTCATTCCATTTTCAGATGTCTGACGAATACGCTCGAGCCATTGTGCGCCAGTGCCTTCATGTCATTGACAATCACAGTGACATCTTCCAGAAACTCAAAGATGAAAAGTTCGATCTAATGGTCCACGAGCTGATGGACTATTGCCAGTTCGGTAGGGTCCCAGCTAAAAGTCCCGAAATCTAAACTTTCTTACAGGCATCATGCAGGCAGCAGGCATAAAGTCACACGTCATCGTGCAGAGCACAATCATCTACGAGGGAGTCGCGGAGCAGCTAGGCATCAGTGTGAATCCAAGCATTGTACCGTCGTTCTACGCAAGTTCCGGCGGGAAAATGACTCTTTGGGAAAGGGTGGCAAACGCAATCCAACTGGAGATCGGCAAGGAGTTTACAAATATCTGCTACAGGGAGGAGGAAGCGGCTTTCAAGAATGTCCTTGGGAACGAGTTCGTTCCATTTAAGGTGGGATCCATCTCGGGTGTAAGGATTAGAAGGAGGTTTCTTCCAGGACATGGCAAACACCGCCACATATGTCATCACCAATTCCGATCCGTTCTTGGACTTCCCTAGGCCAATAATCTCTAAAGTCATTGATCTAGGCGGTATGTGCGTGAAGAAGCCACAGCTCCTGAGCCAGGCAAGCAACTCTAACCTGGAGAGAGATACTTTCCGCATTGTAGCATTGGAAGGCTATCCTGGAGAGGCGTGACAAAACAGCGTTTATTTCCTTCGGTGGAAATGCGAAAAGTTATGTGATGCCACAGAAATTCAAAGAAGCCTTTGCGGAGACGTTCAAGAGGTTTCCTGATGTGACTTTTGTTTGGAAGTACGAGGCTAACAACACGGAATTTTTACATGGCGTGGATAATGTGTACACGACAGCTTGGGCGCCGCAAAACGATATTCTAGGTAAGTTTCTTTATTCGCTTGGGCATGACCTGACTTAAAAGTACAGTTTAATGTAAGCATTCCTCCTGCCCAAGACGCATCCTTTTACTTGCCCAAGAAGACACTAGAAAGCACGTTTAGCAACCAGGTCAATGGACAGTGGCTTACGACGGGATAGCAGATCCCAGAAACTCCTTTTGTAGTTATTTTCGGGCTCCATCTTACCACGAAATGAAGTGGTTCCTTACTTACTCTCCATTCATGTTAGCCCACCCCAACGTGAAGCTCTTCATCACCCATGGCGGCATGAACTCCATCCTGGAAAGCGCCCACCGTGGAGTTCCTATCATAGCCGTTCCGCTGTTTGCGGATCAGGTTCGTAACGCCAAGATGATGACACGTATTGGAAGTGGGATCGACATCAGTAGGTTCGACCTCGGCGATGTCGAAAAGTTCAGTTCATCGATTAAGAAAGTTCTGACGGAGGAGAGGTGTGGCCTACTGTCACCTCATTAAAATGAAATGTTACTTCAAGATACGCATCGACTGCCAAGCGTGTGGCATTTATGATCAAGAATCGACCAATCAACCAGACCGATGTGTTCGTCAAGCACGTCGAGTTCGCAGCGCAGTTTGGAGCGGTGCCTACTATGACGTCCCTCGAAATCAATATGAGCTTCATGGAGTATTATATGCTTGATGCGATAGCTTTTGTTATCTCCGGAATTCTCATCCTTTTCGTTTTAGTGTGCTGGACTCTCAAATACTGTGGCCAATTCCTACGAGAGCGTCTTGTGCAGAAGCAGAAGACGCAGTGAATATTGCCTACGTATAGTACAGTAGTGGTGCTTATGTATGTCATAAAAAAAACAATATTTATATGTGACATTTTGCATTATAATTCATTAGGACACCTGATTATCAGAGGTTTGTTGCAGTAGGAAAAAATAGGTAAAAAAGATCAATGCTCCTCTAAAAAATGGGGACAGCCCTATCCACGGGCTCTGAGCTATCAAGGTTACTGTAGTGGAAATTGGAAGATGCGCAACTTACAAGAAAAAGTTCAATGGTTGTAGTACTAAACAACAGTTTCTAAATTATACGCTTTAAACGGCTTCTATTCATTTATGTTAGCCCTATAAGAGGAAAACAGCTGCTAAGAAGATCAACATACACAAGTCAATGTGGTAATATTCCGCCCATGTAAGATCCATGCCTCTCCTTTTGAAATGATGCCTTTCGAGCTTTCTACGCATCAGCCTCTCCGCATGGAACACTCCTTCATCCAGTGCGGGCATGATGCGATCCACGTAAATGCTTCTGACCCTGGCGATGTTCTGATGATAAACATCATAACTATTCAAGATCTCCATTATTTCTCCGAGTAGTTTTTCCTTCGTGACGCTATACTTGTTGACCGTTCTAGCAAATCCCATCGCTAAACCCATTCGCGTGTTCATCCCCTGGTCCGCAAACAAAGGAAGGAACACTACGGGCGTTTGCGAGCAGATTGCCTCCTTGAAACTGAAAAGTGCTTCAGGCTTCATCCCATATATCCAGCATACCTTTTGAGGCCACCGTGACTAATGAATAAAACAGTCTTCTCCTGAGCCAAGATGTCCCGTTGCGGGGCCCACTGTGTCACCATCACGTGGCTGCCAACGTTCAGCTTCTTGGAACCTCCATACGCAAATATTATTCGATAGTCGTACAGTTCTTGTAGTGCATATTCTAGCGACGACAATATGAACTCCGGAGCATAACTGAGGTCAATAGTACTGCCAAAGGCCACGTAAATCGTTCCCTTCGATCTGGGGTCGTTGATGAAATTCAAGTAAGACGATGGAATAGGTTTCGCCTCGGGGCAATGAGAACCTATCAGTTTGAAGTCGGTGGCTTCTGGGAGAGGAAACGGCAAACGATCGACTTGTTCCGTTAAGTGCAGCGATGCCTCTTTTGTGAACTGGGAAAAATCGAAGGTCGGGGGTGTAAGACGGTGTAGGTTAGCAAGACCACCGGATATGGGCACTGAAATGGAAATTATGTAAATCTGGACGGTGGTGAGGGTAGCGAATGAATAGGGCAGTAATCTAGTGGGGTAAAAGAATCAAATTCAGATCGTCCATGAAAGACTTACGGTAGTAATGCATTCCCACATACTCTAAAGCGTCAAAGAAGAAGGCGTACATTCGATTGACAAACTTGGCTGCATCCCATGTGTCCAAGCTATCCAGTGGAACCGACACAAGTCCTCCCATTCTCGTTGAAGACATCCGTCCTTAAAGTAGCTGATAATGACCTATGTGCTTTGCTCGTTCACCTAAGGCGTTGTTTGCATAGGTGGACATCAAAAACATAGATGTAGAGAAATTTATAACCCGTGTATTGCTTTTTCTTTTCAAAATGTACGCAATCGCATGTTGATGACCGCCATAGAGTTCATCCGTAACAAGGAGGTCCCAGTCCATGTCCAGAACCTTGTTGAGCTAGAAAAGCAAGAAAATTCATACACAATTCGATGGGTATCCCGGTCTTTCGAGGATAAGAAGAACCACTCAACCTTGTGTTACCGTACCTCTTCTTTGTGATAATCAATTAAGTCTCCGAGGATCTTATCGCCTCGAGAAAATAGTATAGGCAGACGCGCTGAACTGGAATCTGATTTCCAGTATATGTTTGTCCCGGTTTTCGTAGTTTCCGGACTGGGGAAGTACACATGAAAGACATGGATCTTGGGTCCGAAGTATCGAGGTTTTGGCTTCGTGCTTGTATCCAAAACAGTCACATTATGTCCTGCTTCTGCTAGCCTAGGGATTCTCGATAAAATACTCGGTCAATGCGAAAGTGACTTACCTAGTGAAGAACGGCTTCATACTGTTAACATGGCTGTCGAAATCATGAGCAAAAGTAACCAACACATTTCCACAGAAGGAGTCATTCACAAGAGAATATAGTAGAAGGGCGAGGTATAGAACCATTTGGAAACAAAGTGGACCATGGAGGGCATAGAAGAATCAGCAGAAAATCGATCAATTGCGCGAAGGCCGCCAAAAGTCGACGTGTGCTTATCAACGCCGACCTTAGTGCACGTCATATGGGACGAACTATGATCAGAATGTTCTCTGCACTGATCAGTTCTATTTGAATAAGTAGCTAAAGCTTAAGGGTCGGTCTCAAATTCTCAGGGGGGCTCAGGTTGTCAGAGGGGGGGAGGCTCAGATTCTTCCGGAGAACCAAAGATACATATTTGAGCGTGTCAAGGATGAAGGTCTTCTTCCCCTTTCCGTCTGAAGTTAGCATACTAGAACCATGCCATTTCTAAATTATTTATTGCCTTTTTGTGCTCATTTCAACAACGCGAAAAATGCCAATAAAACAAATGATAAATCTAGATACAAAAACTCCGTCCAGCCCAAGTCGATTCCCCTTCGTTTGAACGCTTCTGTTTCTCCATGCCCTCTCATAATCTTCTCTGCATGGAAGACGCCTTCATCCAAGGCGGGTATAATGCGATCCATGTAAATGTCATACAGTCGATGGATCCTTCCATCATACTGGTCGTAGTTGTCCAAGATGGTGTGCAACTCCTTCAAAAGGAGCTCCTTGGTGAGGGTAAACTTGTTAGCGGTTCTGGCAAATCCGAGCTCAAGAGCCATTTTGGTATTCATGGCCTGCTCTGCGAATACGGGGACGTAGAGGACAGGAGTTCTGGAGCAGATCGCTTCCTTCATGCTGGAACAGGTCCGATAGGTATCTTAATAAGGTCACAGAGAGGCATACCTCTTAAGCCCTCCATGACTGACGAAGAGGTGCGTTTTCTCATGTGAAAGTATATCCAGCTGCGGCGCCCACTTCGTAATCATCACATGCTTGCCAAACTTTGGTTTTGTCGCTCCTTTATACACGAATATGATACGGTAGTCTGTCAGTTCGTTGAGGGCTTCTTCAAACGCAGTGAAAATGAACTGTGGAGCATGATGCAGATCCAGAACGCTTCCGAAGGCAACATAAATCGTCCCCTTTGAAGCTGGATCATTGATGAAGTCGGTGTACTCCGCTGGCAGATCCTTAGCCTTCCCACAGTGCGAACCGATCAGCTTAAGGTCGTTTCCTTCAGGGAGAGGGAATGGCCAACGATCGATTTGTTCTGTCAGATGGAGCGACGCCTCCTTGGCGAAGCGTGTAAATGTAAAGTCAGGAACTAACCGTTTGAGGTTCTTCAGCCCACCGCTGTAATCTACTGCAATTTCAGAGATTACCACAATCTCGAATCTCTAAATCGCCTTACAGTAGTAGCGCATTCCTATATGCTCAGCGGTGTCATGGACAAGACCGTAGAGGCGGTCTCCAAAGTTCTGAGAATCCCATATGTCATCACTGTCAGTAGGCATTGGCAGGAACATTCCCATGCGACTTGACGAAACGCGACCTTCAAGCAAAAACAGGTTTTTGGCGACGGCGCACTTAACAGGCCTACCTAAGGCGTTATTGATGTAATTAGTCATAAAGTACATGGACGTGGCAAACACGATGTAGGGAGTGTTGTTCTTCTGCTTGAGGTGGGAGGCAATCGCGTTCTGATGCAGGCCGAACAGTTCGTCCATGACGATGAGGTCCCATTTCGTGTCCAGAATGGTTTGTAACTGGAATACAAAGCTTAGATTCTTCGGATACTTTCGGATATGGGGATTAAAGATGAATAGAGAGATGTATCTGTATTATCCTAAGGATTAAAGTAGCTTGCCTTATCTTTTTTCTCGTCCAAAATTTCTCCAAAGACCACATCACTCTCCGCGAACAAAGACGGCATCTTTGCCGAGGTAGTTTCAATTTTCCAAAATATGTCAGGAGGAATAAGATTCGGCATGGAGACTTGGATATGAAAGACATTGATCGTTGGCCCGAAGTATCGGGGCTTATCCCGCGCACTTGTGTCCAAAACCGTAATGTTGTGACCCGCTTCTGATAATCTGAATGCCTTTTAAACAAAACATGGGGGATAGGTGACCATACCTCATGAAGAATGGCTTCATGCTGTTGATATGGCTGTCAAAGTCATGGGCGAAAGAGATCAATATGTTGGATGCATTGACAGCGGCCACTTGAAAGGAGAGCAATAGGGCAAGCCAGACGGGAAACATCGTGTCATCTGAAGTGAACGGACGGTGCAGTCGCAGTGTGGCGCGAGAACTCGTCTGCACCACCCCTGTGGAAAGAACTGTACTTTAAAGTCCTTTTTAGCGCGCACTTATCTGCCCTTATATGACGACGTTATCACCCGTCTGCAGTTAAGAATGGGATCGGTTTTGGAGCGCAATTTGGGAGCGAATTTATTGCCCAGATCCCCTAAGTCGTTTAAGCTTATTTGGGCAAAATGCTTCCCCCATCTTGTCGCTTTTCATGGGAGCGTCAAAGGGTATCTAATACGGTATAATACAGTGGATATTGCGGCGATGGACGGCCATTCGTTGCCACGCTATGCCCCTACGAAGAGGGAAAATGTGACGGGACTCAGAAATCTTGTGAGTAAGCGTGGGAAACTTTACGTGTTACGGCCAGGTTACGCCTATGTTTTCTGTTTTGCCCTCATTTTTTCCACTTTCAGTGCAACACGTTCCTACAAACTACAATGACTTCGGACGAGCAAGATATTCCGGTTTGTGAGAGCGGAGAGCAATTTGTGCGTTAGAACGTTCGTAAAATTCACATGCGCATATAAAGCGCACGCTTCATGTTTTGCCAGAATCGCTAATTTTCTTAAATCACATCACTCGTGTTACTCTGAATATCTATAAATATCCTTTGAAACAATAGTTTGGGCCAGACAACGAGGCGCTAAGACCGGAAACGACAACGGCGACCGCTGCACGCGAAAACATGTCCTCATGAAGAAAATACACTTATTTCGCTTGAATTAACTGAAGTTGAAGCTTTCCACCTAGGTAAAAAGAAAGACCGGTTCAGAACATAACGCACAGACGTTTTAGGGGGTCTCTAAGCTGTGTTCACCCCCACATACGTCATTTATCTCTGTTTTGTCCACACATAATTGCTTTGGATCGATCATAATAGACCAACGCTGATTCCTAGAAGCAAGGCCAAGACAGCGACTTAGAAGGAGTGTTTTTCTAAGCCATTCTTCGAATTACAAGAGTTTACCTCAACAGTGCAAACTTTCGTCTGATAAAAAGGGAATAATTTATTAGGATTTAACTAACGTCCATATATGAAGTCAACAAAGTTTGCAGCTTATTCCACACATGGCTCTCTTCTGGCTATCCGAGTAGAGGGCGCTGTCGCAGAAGCCTTGACTTGCCCACTCATCGCAGTCGGTACGAGAGTTCTTGCACTTCCTGTTCTAAAAAAACTTAAACTTGTAGCTAAAAATAGACACAACGTGTCGGAAACACCCGAAAGGTGGAATTGAACCACTACGCCGCTAAGCGTCTACAGGTTTGAAGCCTGCACCCCGGACCACCGAGGATCATCCGGGCAAAAGACGCCGAAGAGAGCGCGCTTTTGTTTACCACCACCACGTGCGACTGCCCGCGAACAGCGGTAGGAGAGAGGGCAGACGAACAGAGAAACATGCGACAGGCTGCGGGTGATATGAGGGCTGGAACTGGTT
The DNA here is from genome assembly GCA_016648015.1 of Steinernema khuongi. NCBI lineage: Eukaryota > Metazoa > Nematoda > Chromadorea > Rhabditida > Steinernematidae > Steinernema > Steinernema khuongi. The sequence goes on along the minus strand of JADLIF010001743.1, from coordinate 34,684 downwards.
TAAGAATAGAGGATAGAGTTGAATGTCGAGGGCAGACGCACAAGCGTTACTTAGGGGAAACAGTTCTCTGTCGTATTCCAAATCTCACGAGTATGAAGTACTCAAAGCATCGGTTTAATCACTCTAACTTGTGTGCACTCACAACAACCGAAACTTCCCATAGAGTATCTCCACAAATTTGATGGTAAATATGATTTTTCATGGTTGCGCATAGTTTAGATAAGAACTGATCCAATGCAACAAGCAGGCTGCAGCTTACCTTCTTGTTCTTAACGGCATGGTCTACATCAGGCCTTCCTGAAGTATTCTTTTGCTGTTGATGGCAACGCCTGCATGTCCTCCCACACTTCTCCGTCATGAAATCTAAATATCCCTTCTTGTTGCACATGTGCCTCTTGCATTCTTTGAAAACATCCGTGCAGTTGATTTCCGGTGTTACGGGACAACACCACTTTCCATCAGCGCATTCGTTGCCTGGAGGACATTGCCCCTCGATGCATTCTGCAAAAGAGCGGATAACGTTTTCAGTAAATCCGGTGAATACCTCCGATAGGCTTTTCAACCAAACAAACGTCTTCTGGAAGCTCTTCACTCTCCGGCGACTCGGTCACCTCAGTAATAAGGGTAGTTTCTGTAACTTCTGTTGTTTCGAGTGCAGTGGGAGAAGCTGTGGTTGTTAATCTACTGGATCGGGGCGTTGAAGGTGCTGCAGTAGAGTCAGCGCTACAGCAATGCCCTCTTTCGCAGATGAATCCTTTTGGGCAGAAGTCTCCGAGACATTCTAAACAATTATATCGCTCTGACGTAGACAATATTAGATCTCCCTCCCACCTCCGATAGCTCTTTTGCCATTTTCACACTTCGGCCTATCTTCATCGTCCTCTTCTGATGTCATCGTCTCTTTGCTTTCATCCTCTTCCGGTAGTTCTATCCCACTAGATTCGACAATGCTAAGTGGTGTTGAAGTCGACGAGGCGTCCTCCGGTTTGTGTTTACCTTAGCCATAGAATTAAAGATACAAAGATAATGCACGTACTTACAACAGTAATTTCGGACACATTCCGCTCCGACAGGACATAAGCCTGCTAGGCAAGCTCCTAACGACTCCCTCTTATCCGGGCAGTCATCCGTCCATAACGCATAAGAAGAAGCAATAAACACGAACAATACAGTGAAGGCAGACGACCACATGGTGCGCATGAGCTGACTGACCTGAAGGCTAGCGCTATTTAAGGAGTATGCAAATCAAAGTGTGCTGAGCACCTTTATTCGTTTGGTCCGGCGGTGACGCGATCGGACAGCGACTGCACGACCCCTCGATTAGCACTTGCGCAAACAGCCAAAAGAAGCGAGTAGCCAGTGAAGACGAAGGTGAGAAGCGGAACTATTGCTAAACCGTTATTCGTCTGATAACACTGACATCTATGGTGATTGTTAAACTCCAATTCATGAAGATTTGGAATATGTTCTTAAAGTTGCTGCTAAAAATATAGAATTACGTTACGCTGACAAGGAGTGCCGATGGGATATCTAGTAAGAGACACCAAGAAATCAGATAACTGCGAAAACAAAAGTAGGTCTAAATTCGCTCATGTTTCATGCTTGAATCCTACGTATCTAAAACTGATTGTAAGTCGTGTAAATTCCTAACAGAGACTAACAGAGAAAAATCAACAAAAATATATTTATGCACATTCCGACCATGACATGCATACTATGTAGCTGTTAAATAAAATTAGGCAGGATACAGTGCCCGGCAAAAAGATGTCAATATGTAGCTTGAAACCTGTACATAGCTGTCCAAAGGGTGTCGAAATATATCGACGAAACCGCTGAAACCGCCCTCCAATTTGCTGAAAAAGGAGACACCTTTATACGGCAACGATAAGACAAACCAACAAAAATATATAAATAGACATTTCAATCGTGACACTATGTTATACAGATAATCTCATAAGAAGCTGCAGTTCAGCCGTAACGAAGTTCGTCACGTGTGTACTGTGGGATAGCGGAAGAGCTGTAGATGCACCGATCTCCTTCGTCTGCTTTACCACTACTCGGTGCGCCCTAATCCTCTGATATCCCAAGACAACGCTGGCCTGTCCAATCCTGCCGCCCTTCTTATTATGCTCTAGAACTGTACTCATATGGTTATTGGTGAAATGAACTCCACTACTTACGTCTATCGACATATTCCGACTTGATGTACTTACAGGAGTAGTGAAGAGAAATGAAGGTAATAAACAGTCCGACAACGATCAGGAATAGCACGATGATAACCGTTCTTGTCATGGGGACTTAACCGAAGCTATTCCTGACAGAACTAGCAAAGAAAACAGGCTGTTGGCTCCAACACTTTCAATTAGATGCGTTTTAAGCCGTTCTGGAAGAAATTAATGTGATAAACAAGGGACTTCCGAAAATAAAATCTTAAACGCGATCTTTTGTAACTGCGGACATGACGGGATAACTCCCAACTAAGGGGTTTACATATCAGGATCCTGTGTGAAATCAGGATAACCACAGATTATTCCATTGCCTGTCTGGGCACTTATATAAGCATTAATCCGTAGGGGATAACGAGTGTATCTACGCGTACGCTGCGCGACAAGGTCACGCGTTTGCCGTCCGGAAGTGATGTCGGTGATGCCCGCTCCTGTCTAGCCCTTCTAAGACGGTGACCTTTATGTTTGTGGTTCACTCCATGTTTCCGGCAACATATGAAATTTAAATTTAGGAAGATTAGTGCCTTGAGATCAGAGTTCAGGAATGAATAATCACGTAATGTGAAACTCTACAAGATTGTGCTTCTCGTCAAGTAGTTACTTCCCCATGGTCCGGCACTCTTAGGATTTAAAAGATGCCCTCTTATGTGCATCGACAAGCATAGTGCCGACAAGTAAAGATCTCTACAGATGCAGCTGGAGCATACCACATTTATTTCTATAGTTCCAGCACAGTTGGATCTTTCCTCCACACACTTGACCTCCTCCATATTTTTAGACGACGTTCCACTTTTTGCACATGTGCCCACATGGGAGTGCACATGGTAACCATTGTCTCTCCAACATCTTTTGTGCCTCGTTCCACCCACTGCGTTGGGCATGAAGAAAAATGCAGACTGGCTCCAATCGCGTTGAAACATTGTGGCACAGAAACTCCAACGGCTTGTTCAGGTGAGTTCAATTTTTTACCATGCAATAGATAAAAAAAGACCTATGTTGGTCTGTTCAACAATGAGATAACTATTTTGGATAAAACAAAACCTTCCTCAATGCACAAGGTGCACAACTTCTTCCAAAGGTGGACGTAAAGTGTTAGATTTCAGTTCAGCTGCTCATTGCCTGGAATGGTCCACATTGTTATCCCCCCGCAAGCCGATCCTTCTTGGGAATTAAATTACGGTCGCCGGAGGAGTGTCGGTAAACGTCGCAAACTTAAATCCCGACATCCAGTGTAGCTCAATCGCTTGTAGTTATAAATGTTGATTTCATTTAATTGCATCTGTTCCCACATATGAGCAACCCTACACATTTATCCCTAGAATAGAGACTGCATAACATGCCAAATAGCCTATAGGATGCCTCACGAGGCAACGGGGATGAAATCCTCGGACAGTCTTGCGTTCTTCGCGGGCGACTGTTTTTATTTCTAATGAAAACGTGGGTGGCGGTTTTATCGCCATGTACGATAGAGGCGTTTGTTCTAGAATGGCATAAAAAGCGGTAAAATGGCTTATAATGCAGCGCACCATCGGCTTGACGCTTGCTGTTAAATTGCAGTTACTTTTCGTGATTAAATGCAAATATAACACAGTGTTAAAGGCGATGTATTTGCTGTCGATTACTGTCTTCTACTGTCGATTTACAAAGGAACATCAGCAAGGATTACACCTACTTTTGAGATTGAAATTTCCACCATTAAATGCGTCCTTTTCCATTGATCTATAGCCAAAATCGGCGCCTGAAAATCTACCCGAACACATGTTCGATCTCAAAATCAAGTGTGACACTTGGCGATGTTCCCTCCTTACTGTGTTTAAGGTATATAATGTGGTTTTAAATCGGTCACTCATTTATATAGCACTGTCCTATAAGGGCGAAATTAAAGGAAACCACAAACTGGGTACCGATAAGTGAGACTAGAAATACGTAGTAATTCGAAGGAATAAATGAACGTCACTTCTTAAGGAGCGTCTCCGGAATGAAACTGACTCTCTCAGAGTTCGCCTCACAAATGTCATCAACATTGCCGACCACAGATGAAATGCTAATTTCTAAAAAATGCTGAAGGTTCTTTTTTTAGAAGTGATAAATCTAATCAGCCTTGCCCTGGCTAGCGAAAATGCGGGAAACTCACGTCAGAGATCTTTCATGAAAAGGGATCTCTGCTACAATGGAGCGAAATTCATAGCGAGCAATATGTGTGGACAACATGAAACATGTCCTTAGATCACTGGCAGCACAAATGATCCATGATCTATGCATTTTCATTCGTTTAAAGTGAAGCTTTAACGACTATCGTTGACAAAGATCACATTCTGGCGTATTCTGACCTCTCCGCATATGTCAAAATGTAGAGCATGATATATACACGCAGTTTGTGCGTCCGCTTTCTGGTTCTTTTCGTTTTGTTTCACGGGAATTAAGATAACGGATGGCTTATTATGTTCACAAAGAAACCCGCGAAAAATATGAGCAATATTGCCCTCAACAGCTTTCATGGGTCATGAAAAAAGTACCCTGAATCGACAGCTTTCTACTGTAGTAATAGTCCATAGTTTGCGTTATGACTCACAGTTTGATGATCATAGATTAAAAATCGACTTCAATCAAGGCAAAGTGGCTCGGCAAAAATATTTTTTATTCTTCGAAAATTTCTAAGCACATTAGCATTTAATAACAGCCCGCGCAAGATTTGCGGAAGGATAAAAGGCGGTGCTGCAGGCGAAGTTTCGACAGCTCTGGTTAGTCTCATCTTCCGTTGCTCTGAGCAATGGTACATATTGTGATTGCCACTCAAGAAGCCACTGCCGATGCTTGCTACAGGCAACTCTCCTCCAGAAGACGGAAGAAGAAATGAGTTTTGCGGACCGACCCAAACTTACGCGGCTTCTCTACGTCAGATATGTCGGATGCTTCGTTTTGATGTTGATTGGTTTTTTAAATAAAACATTTACATCGGTTAGAGTAAAAATATCTCACATCAGGTGGCACCGATAGACCGTGCTAAGGGGTTTGACCTAATCAGTGTAGGAGCAACTCAAAACTAGGGGGTATCTGTCTTTTCAGTTATCCATGAATGTTATCACTAAAAGTGATAGAAACTAAAAGTCCATTTATATTCGAAGATGTTGGAAATGGACTCACGCCTGGAAGATTCCAAACGCTCCAGAAGAAAAGTGGTCGAAAACCATCGTGGAATGGAGACCCCCATCAACAAGACCGTTGGAAAGACCCAAAACGTGATGGCGCGACGTAATCACGAAGAAGCTGAAGACGGTGGTTGGAATTTCGCTGTAATAACTATGGTACGGAATAAATGTTTAATCTTTAATTGATGCTGGATCATTACGAATATCGGATGCGAGGATATGGTGGCATGCTAGAGAGCAAAATGTAGCCTAGCGTGAAAACTAACCACCTTTATAGTTGCTGGATGAGCGCTTCCGTATACGTTTGAGCGTTTGAATAATTTTTCCCGTCTATAGCAAAGGCTACACTAGGCTACACTATTTGGCGTTACGACATTGAGACTGATTTCTGAGATCCAACCCGCGTGTAAGGTGTTAATTTGAGCTATCAATGTCATTAGACTGAATTATCCTTAAAATTAAGAAAAAAAACATTTAGTGAATACAAACATGAGCAAAAACAACTATGCAGCAGTTCAGAATGCAAAAAAAGTGAGTGCTGGACAGGTCATTCTGATGCTCCAAGCTCAAACTCGATGTTTGAACCCTAGGGTCACGGCTTCTTGACCACCCTTTATCAATGCTCTTATCTGGTTATCTGATAGTTTCAAGCATTTTATACCTATTAGTAGTGAGTTGATATCACCATCCGTTTCTTTATCATCTCAGGAATAGCTAAGACCCTATTTTTCTTCTTTTCCAATATAAGAAAATCTTCCGGTACGGGGGATGAGGTATATCGGTCCGCTTGTAGCTTGGGAATGACTGAGATTATAAAGAGATGATTCGTGGGATAAAGTAAAGGCAGTACGCTTAAGGAATCACGAGTCCAGAAGAGAAGGGAAAATCGCCAGAAATTCCCGAGAAGAGGGCGAATCTTAGCTCGAATCTTAGATTAGCCCTAAAGACAGTCTGTGGGGTAGCCACAACGTCCCGCTTTTAGTATTAGCGGTCTGTCTTGTGAACGATAAACTCAATCAAGAATCTTGAATCTTCTTCTATATGTAGTGTCAACCTTTTGCGGTCATCAGCGCCGTGAGAGGATTAGCAGTATAAGAAAAGAAGCTCCACATTTGTTGCGTAATTTTCTCAAAGTCGGTAAAGTGGTCACCTAGTCATATCAATGAAATTCACGCTAGCATGCACGGGAATGTGCTAGAATGCCTTAGTAGAAGGAGAAGATCGTTGGGAAACAAACATTTCTAGACCGTGTTAGTTGACGTTAGTACCGTCAACCTAGACGTTAACCAGGGCCTGAAGACGCTACATCCCTCTGTGTGCATACCCACTCTATTGTTATTTAGATGCGCAATAAATAAGATAGCAAAAGGCATGTTGACGTTCCATCTCGTTTGAGCTTCCTCATTGCACGTCACAGTGTACATAAAGCTTGACTCCAGGGACTGTCTCCATCATTGTGGGGCACCAAAATCGGGTAAATGCTCAAAACACCCTCCAAAGGATCCAAAGGAGCTCCAAATTGCCTTAGAGCAAGCGCTAACCGGTACAGGAAAGCAGGACACGCTGGGATGCCACAAGCACTTCCGGAACCCTTTGCTGAACGCCGATCAAAATCCTGGTCGATCGAAATTAAGACCATCAACCGAAAACAACATGTAAATGGAGCGTTCTCTACTTTGATTCCCGATTGACTAGGATCAGCTTTGCCTCCCCTGCACAAAAAAAGGGTTGGGTGCAGTGCATACCACAATAGGTCATACCATAGACAGTTCATACCAGTGGAGATTCATACCAGATCTCATATCAGATATAAGTTTGCCAAAATAGGTCCGCGGATGCAAACTTAAATAGCTGAGCATCAGGAATGGCAGAAAGCCTAAGCGTAAAGAGGTTTGCCGAAGCCAAAGTAAAGAAAAGAAATCGCTTAGCTCTGATATGAGATCTGGTATGAATCTCCACTGGTATGAATTGCCCGTGGTATGAACTGTCTATGGTATGAACTATTGTGCTATGAACTGTACCGATCCCACAAAAAAATGCCAACGTTGTGTGGGAGACTATTTATTTTTAGGTCTTTAAATATTTAATTACCATCACCAGAACTAGAAGTTCCGTTGTTCCCTTGTGTAGAACAAAACTCGCTCAAGGTTGTTAACGTGGTGGTTCTACTGATTGGTTACTTGGAGCATCAAGGAGTTGTGGGAACATAACATCATGTTTTCAGTGCTTTTAATTCCTTTTAATTCCATTGGTCTTTTTTGGCTTCGAAGTGAAACTAGAGTCGAGTTCTCTGTCTAATCGGTTTACTTCAGATAACAATAACAAGTCTGAATAAACCATTTTCGCTTCCGGGTCCACCACTGTATCGTGGTGGCGCCCTGACGAGGAGCGTGGGCTGTGTTTTGGCGCGTCAACTGCCGTGGCAGTGACCCGGAAACGGTGCCACACGGGATACATAGAGCAAACGAGAACCAGAAACCCGAGATTGCCTGTAGCGAGCACCAATGCATAACAGTATGCAAATGAGGTGGAATTGAATCGTTTTTTCCTATAAATGCAAGAAAACATGTTGAATAGGTCCAATCGACTCCGTTATGCAATCGACCGTCGTCTTCATACCAACCATGGTCGTCGCCTTTTCTCTATGTGCAGCTGCTACTGACAGCGTAAGAACTTGCGCTGTGCTAAAATATCGTTCTTTTTTTTCTTAAGCCTCATGTTACTTCACCGTCGCAAGAGTCGAAATCCTTCGGCCTTTCTGACATACTGCACCGGATAATCAGCTCTGCTGCTGTCCCACAACGGCGTCCGGACGTTGAGCGTGAAATTATGCTCCTACAGCATAACAACTTTATGATACCGGTGTGATAGGTTTTCATTGTATTTTGTTTTCCCTTGTTTTTCATTTTGAACGATGTCATAAAGCGTTTGTTTCCAATGAACAGTAGATTCTTCGGTTTTTAGAGTGGCGAAGTGTCAAGCGTCGCTTACTGATATTTTCTTGGCCTCGTTTCGTGTTCCTCTCACCTCTCAGCATTCTTAGAAGTCCAGGATTACTGTGGACTTTGAAAAGTTGGTAGTTAGTTAGCTGTCGTATTAGCTGTTGTCCTAGTATCCGTGGCCTTATTCAAATCATAGGTTCAAGCATACTAGTGGTGGTGACAAGTCTTCCATGTAGATATGCGTTCGTCTTTTCCTTAACATCAATAAATATAACACCAAGCAATCCGTTTAGAACTATTCGAAATCTTCATGAGGCTAATAAGAAAGATATTAGAAGCACCGGGGATGCATGTAGTTTAAGGCCATGAATAATTCTGTGTTTCTCCCTGTTTCCCCATTCATACCTCTGAGTCAGTGAATGCCTATAGCGGGCTCATTATTCATGAGCAGTCCATTAGGAAAGCGTAAAAGTTCACCGAAATATTTTTGGGATACCGCCGCCTTGCCACACTCTTGACGACTACCCCTGCCAATGCCCTGTTTTCCTCTCCCCTTATCATGCACCTGCTGTCCTCGCACCAGGTGTCCCATGTGAGTAGCTTTGAGTAAATAGGAATATTTATAGTTCATTTCATTACAACGTTTAGTCTAGCCAATATGAAATCATTTTCTCACGAACATGTCTTCGTTTGCGGGAACCACCCAGAGCGGCGAAAACGCCAACGACGGCTGGAATCCCATTGGTCTCCGTGGTTTATAGGGCTTCTGCTCCAGGGCGGCGTTAGAAGCTGGCCACAGGTGTTCCTCGTAATTATTGCCTAAATTAGGGTCAGAAACGTTTGAACCTTGGACACATACCGTCGGCCAATGCAGACCAGTGTACCTTCCATAGGGGAAGGAATGCCCGTGAAGCGGAAACCAACAGAAGGACGATAAAAATAGAACGCCACGCTGTGTGTCCCATGGTTCGAGAACGCCACAATTAAAGCCGTTCCGTCTCGGTGCGGACGGATAAGAGAGATCTGGTAGCGCCGCCCCCTGCTTTTAATTACGTCTTCAGGCGATATTTTTGCGTTAAGTTCGCGTAATCCGAAAAAAGCGCTTAAGGAAAGCAGTGGATGCGTCGTAATTTGCGCTAACACGACGTACTTGGAGATAATCAGTACATAGGAGTAATGTTCAGTGGCAAAGCATGGGAGATCATCCCAGTATACCAGGAAATCCAAGGCGTAAACACTTTAAAGACTTATGGTTTAAAACTTAATAAGGAAGCGAGACATGTGGTTCGCGTCCACAAGAGGACCACTAGCCCTATTTCGGAGGTCGACAATTCTATAGCCCCGCCAATATGTTCAAAACACAGAATAGGACGAAGCATTGCTTCTGCGGGGGATAGCGTTGGCACAATGGACACTTTTCAATGTGAAAAGGGGTGGTGACATAAGAAAACACAGAGCTTGAAAAGCAAATTGAATGACCCCCGAAAACTCTATTTCCCGAGCATGGAGGTACCCCTCGGGTAAGATTGTGTTTACCATGATTTTATCTATAGAATCATTCCTTGTGAACAACGTCATTCTACAATGAACATACACTTTAATAATTGTGAGTTTTTTCCTTGTGTCTAGGCTTCAAATTGCTTTTTTCCTCAACCGGTCCATGTGAGCAGTCAAAACTTCACACGGTCGCTGATAAAGTTCCGGGGAAAACATATACGAGCGGTCGACAAAAACGAGGGAGTTTTTGAGCTTGAGTAGATGGCACCTCGCACTACGTGTATCATGGAATACATTTCAATTTCATTTCATTGTACGGACTAAAAAAAGAACAAAGTCTTATTATCCGTGTAAACAAAGCGAAGAACGCCATTTTAACAAGGGCATCCCAAGAGTGAGAGTGTTTTCATGACATTTGAGTGTGTCTTACTGAAGCTCTTTGTACACCAAGTGTGTTGATTCGGCTTTGTTCACATAATCAACTTAAATTATCACAAAAGTTTCTGTTTATAATTGAGAAAGTAACAGTCACGCTGACTTGGCCAGCCCTGTGTGACCTGACTTGAGTGCGATTACTGTTTAAACACCGCAACGAGGATAATTTGTACGGCTAAATAAGTGCTCAATTGGTTCTTAAACCATCAACCTTGGCAACTTTTTGTTTATTTTGTGTCCTGTTAATGCTCAGGAATATGCTTCAACCACCGGATTTTCAGGAGCAGGAAAATTAGGATAAAACCGATGCAATCCGAAGTATCCGTCCTCCACTAGTTTGTGTTTGCTCTTCCTTCTCCTGAGTAGATATTGGAAAAATAAAGTCTTCTTGGAAGCCCGTTCCGCTGTCATCGACCATTTGCACTGTCTGGATATTCAAACAGCTCTTAAGTTGCACCACATGATCGGCAAAAGTTTTACAAACAAAAAAGGAACTTCCTCGAAGCCTCGAAGTAGGGCAGAGGAGACAAGCAATTAAGGCATTATTCAGGTGATGATCTTGAAGCATTTATGCCGGACTATAAAAAAAAACTAAAAGAAACTCTCTTCTGTCCCAAAACTGTTACGATCAGTCATGTCCTTCTCCCTTTAAACTTGCATGACTAACAACATGTCATATGCGAATGAGCAATGCACCCTTAGAAGAGCTCTTGCACGCGCTCTTGTCGTGCAATTAAAAATGAACCACTCTGGACAACACTCAATTTAATGAAGACATTTCGCAAGAGGCTCCTAATTCTACTTCTGCACTTTCGGTCATTAAATTGCGCTTACTTTGTCCTATTCAATGCAGTCGCGCGCACGAATTACACTTCATATGGACGTTTTCTAATGAACACGTCATTTACACGCGTCGATTTATTAAAGTGGGTGAGTGAAGCTGGCTCAGAGAACAGTGACATGGACAGAAATAGAGTTGCCTCTGTTTTAACAGCGTTTTTAGTGGATGATGTGGTAACTACCTTACTCAGTTGTTACTAAGTGAATTAGAAATTCGTCATCGAAATGCTATGGGCAAAGGCCCCGTTGAATCGGTTAAATTCTATCAGTTCTAGTCAGTTTTTGAACGCAAGGTCATACTATCCTCCTATATTATGTAGTGCATTCTCAAATCTCTATAACAACGGATTCTAGAAAGCAGCGAGAACTGGTATAGGACAGATACAATAAATGTTCCGAAAAATAATACTAGGAGTAAAGACCACTTTCCGTCAATACCAAAAGAGACGGCTTCTTGACATCTAATCATTTGACATCTGGCTTCTTGACACCTGACATACGATCTGAAGTCAGAAACTGAACCGGTCGAGTGTTGTATATGTGATTGTGACCGACATCTCCCTCTTGTGCAACTATGCTTCCCTGCTCACTGCCCTTATCCAAAGAATAAGGTAAGAGGGTCAATTGGGTCCGTCGTTCCGGATCTACGATAAGGAAGTTGCAACACGTTTTACTGTGATAGAAAACTATGACCACATCAGAAGAACATTGGACTGTAGTGTCGATGAGGACATTCCTAGTTTTTTTGTCCAATTAAAATATACGAATGCGGCTACAAATATTGATCACGCACTCAACAACTTCTGGGTAACTCAAACATAACTAGAAATTCGTAGAATGTTCGTCTTGTGGCCTCGGACACATACATAGTATCGTCGCACTATGGGAAAACACAGCAGCACAAACATATTGACTATCCTTATCACGCACTTTTTAGCATTCATGAAATTAATTTTGAAAGTGAGTGCGCAACTCATGGCTCTTTATTCGCTTGGAGCAAACAATACCATGTGAACTCTTCGGCACCTTTTAAGGGTTAGCTTAACAAATGACCCTAACGGGGACCAGAACTGTAACAAACATCTTCAACGCTTCATGTCCAACCAAGAAAAATGGCTATTCAAGGATCAATTAGGCGGTTCTGTGGACTAGCATTCTACATCGCATTTCTGTTTTAGGTACCTTCTTTTATTGCTGAGGAGTGTATCTCTCCACAGAGACATGTATCCCTTCTGTAAATAGCCGACAACAGTACTAATCGTAAGCATTATTTGCTTTCCAGGATTGTTCAGATCTTGGAAATCAAACCACATTTTGTACAAAAAAATTGAACGTCTTTACACCTCATTATAGAAGCATTAACATACACAATTGAAAGCGGTTAAACCTTTGAGAGCACGGCCACTTGATCTCGCCTCGCGTCAGACCCATTGTTGTGATCTGCAAATTTAAGCCGAAGAACTATTCAGTCTTTTAGAACGCAATTAAATATTTAAAAATAAGCAGAGTTCAAGCAAGAGTACTGTAGCTCCTTCAGGGCGAATACAAGTCCAGCTTCTGTCTCCGCCATTTGCACAGTTCTGCACACAAAATAAAGTTAAATCTGCCATTTATTCTCTATACACAGAAGAATCTTATTTTCTCGAGAATATCGCATCCTGCGGGCCGAAGATCCAAACTGGAGAGAAGGCCAGCGACGGCTGGAACGCCAGCGAGTTCCTCCTTTGCGTTCGCTGTTCTTGAGGCGGTTCAGTCACTATTTTTACAGCTGGCGCATAGATCTGTCCTAAACATAACACTTCTACTAATTGATGGCTTAAAACAGTAACTTACGATGTGCCAAGGCGGTCCATTGCGACTTCCAGGATGGAAAGAAAGCCTCGGAAAACGAAGATGTGGAAATGATAATAAGGATAGAGAACAAAAGTGAGGAGTTCATGATGAAGGACGAGGAGCCAACGAAATATCGCCGTTCCTTTCTCCGCTTGTAATAGCGGCATCGCCAGCGCCGCCCCTACTTAATTATAGTCTTCCGGCTTTTTGAATCTAGCCATTTGAACCTACGCGTGCACATTAAGCAAGATGCCATAACAGCGCACAAGTACCCATCACACTAACAGGGTCGAGCAGCTCTTGGGCCTGCTTGGCGTGTCATTAAGGTTTAGACCCTTTAGAGGATATAAACATGTTTATCTCCGTTGTTACAGGAAGTCGCATGACGTAATGTCAGCATCACAGAAATTGACAATTGTATGTAGGAAAGACCAAATTTTGTATTTGAGAAAGGTATTCAGGTATTTCCCACGCATTTATCTCAGCCAAAGCAGGAAGTTGAGCCATCAATTACAAGGAAAACGAGTTTTCACCAAAGGAAGTAGTAGAGGTTACATGAAGCCCTTTAATTGCATAAGCATAGTATGCTTAGGTTAGAGGAACCCTCTGTTTACAAGATTGTCCTAGTCAAGTTAACTCCTGAATGGTGTTCCGGGTTGAGGCTACATATTACATTAATCTAACTATAGGTATGGTTTTACAGCTTTCAAAACAATTCGATTATCGAGAAGCAGTATGCGTTAGCGGTTTTGCCCTCGGAGATTTTTTAGCTTTTCGCTCCAAACGCCGTTTACATCACGAATTTTCTCGTCGACCACATCAATTTGCTTTGACTGTGGACGGAGACATTCGAATATGCATAAAAGGCGAACGTGCCCATAAACAGCGGCAGTCAATAGTTGAAAATAAAAATTGGTTTCCAATTTGTTCACGGCACATGTGCAAACCTCTGACCTACGATGAACAGCGAAAAGCCTATGGGTGCGAAGGCAAATGATGTCACTTCCTAACGATGAAAGTGTATTCCAGTGGGAGCCGTTATTTTAATTGTTTTAAAAGTCTCCATTCTTCGATAACCTAATATCTTCCTACATATTACATTGTCCATGCAGCAACCAACTCTCTGGTTCTCTTACGATATGGAGTAAAAAAAAATTCGAAAAATTTTTGAAAACATTCCCCCCTGAAGACACATTCATACTGGAGGGCTGTTTTTTTTTTACGTTTTTTTTATGTTTTTTTTGCACAAACAAAGGCAAAGATAACGTTGTAAAACGGATCGATGACAACTGTTTCGGGTCGCAATCTCTTATTTGTACTCATATCTGAGAATTCCGTTTATCAACACGCTTTTTGGCTCCAATACCCCTTTTATAAGTGGAACACGGTTTAGTGCTCCTGCCACGATCGCCTGACTAATCAAGCGGGATACTGTAGGTCTCTTCCCATGTGTGGCAACTTGAGAATCGAGATGATACCGTCCGCCTTTGATTGTCTCAAGCTCCTTTGATTATCCAATCCAATCCAGTCAATACGTTTTTCTTCAATTTCAGATTCGTCTCACTGGAGGCTTCCACTCTATAGCCTCCATATGCCAACAGAACTCCGACCTCCTCTCCAGACTCCGAATCCCCTTCCAGCTCGTGGCATTTACGGTTTCGCCCTCTACCTCAGTGCTTGGGTTCTCTTCATTCTCTACTTGATCTGGGCGCTCGTGCCGACATCTTGGCTCGCATCCGTGCACATCACCTACGTACCGTCGAAGTACTGGGCCATCGCTATCCCGCTGCTGTTCCCAGTCGCCGTGACAACATTCGTGTGTGTAGTCTTCGCCGTTAACCTTATCCAGTTCCACCGAATCTTCGAGAACGTTGCTGTTGTGGACAACGACTTTTCGGACGACGTCACCGCCAAGAAGCAGATCGATTTGGAAGAGTATTTCGCACGGACTTTGACTAAGGAGGTTGGTGGTTTTCTTGTTTGGATTCTTGCTCTTATGTGGACCTTTTCCTAGTCGCTCTCCCTTTATACTCTGAAATAATGGAAGGAAGGGAATTAACTTTGCTTTGTCCTTGTAATCTTTTCAAATATTCTGTTTGCAGCACAAAGAATGAGACGGATCATCTCCTTACAATCTATCCGCTATGGATCCGGTCGTGCAAAGCGTATGGCCGCAAATGTCCCTTCTAATGTCGCTTCCGGAGGAGCCTTACGACACACAATTCTTAAGCGGCTGAAGCAGTTTGAAAATGACACGAAAGCAGCTGCTGATCAGCCCTCTACGTCGATGTTCCAAGCGGATTCCATGCTGGCGGAACGTTTCATCCAGTAAGCCTATTTGCCTTGGCTGTTATTGCTGTTGTTCAGGAACGACAAGACCATGTCCGACACAATCGCAAACCGCCAACGAAGGCTGCTCGAGGAACATCAGAGTAAGAGCGCGTTGGAGGAGGCGGGCCAAAAACCTGCAAGCGAACTGAAGTTTCCGCTGAGGGCGGAAGATCGCGCCATCTCAAGCAACGCCGTTATTCCGGAAATCCAACAACCGAGTGAAACTACTGCCGAGAAGGTCAACGTTGTGGATCGAGGCTTCTACATTCATGGAGATCAGTTCCGGGACGATTACACCGCAGGAACTTCTTTTGAGCTTCCCGAAGAGGAGATGAATCGCGGGGTGTCCATGGTTTCCTACGGGACTTATGGTGCCGTCGAAAGCATCGAATTCCAAATGCCTGGGCAGAGCACTGACTTGGTAAGTGGTTGAGGGCTCCACCTATGCTACAGTATTCTTAGCTGGCACGGACCACCGCTGATGAGGAAGAAGACGACAAGGATTGGATGTCGAACTACGGTGCCGCTGACCGGACAATTCCTCCATCGAAGCACGCCTGTGGAGGATGTGGAGCGAATTTTCATTGCCAGGACACAGCCCTTCCCGGATTCGTGCCTGTCGAGATGTTCCAGAAGATAGAACGGCAAAAGAGGAAAGAGGAACAATCGCTTTGTCGCCGCTGCTATATGCTGAAAAAATACAATTTCTTGGTAAGATTAGCCTTGATAACACTTCCTCATGTCCATTTACAGCTGAACGTGAATGTTTGTCCCGTTGATTACCGTACCATGATGCAGCGACTGAAGTTGATCGATGAAGTGCTAGCGATCCTGGTCATTGACATGACGGACCTCCCTGGCTCGATTCACCGACAGCTTCCTGAGATCATTGGCCCTCGGAAACCGATGATCGTCGTTGGAAACAAGGCTGACCTTCTGCCTCCGGATCAACGAGCTGGATACCTGAAGCACATGAAGAATATCCTGATGAATGAAGTCCGCAACGCGGGTTTCTACGACCAGTTCAATATACTTCACACGGAACTTGTCAGTGCTAAAACAGGATTCGGAATCGAGAATCTAATTACGGTAGCGATTACGGTAGCATTACGGTTCCATCTAATTATAATACTTTCAGCAAATCTATACCAAATGGTCAAATCAGAAGGATAAGTTGCGCAACGATATGTATCTTATAGGCTGCACAAATGCGGGAAAATCGTAAGAATCATCCAAACATCAGATATACTTATGTAATCCTTCAGCACTCTATTCAACACACTCCTCCAGTCGGATCTGTGCAAAGTACGTGCTGTGGATTTAGTCGAACGAGCTACTAGTTCCATCTGGCCGGGGACAACAATCTCTCTGTTGAAGTTTCCAGTTATGAACCCGAATCCTCACAAGATGGAGCTTCGACGAAGGCGTCTCCTGTCACAACACAATTGGGTTCAGAAGGAGCGGCAGATGCAGAAGCTTCTCTTGGATGAAACTGCCGACAGCAAGTACGCTACACTGCAAGCTCACGTAGGAAACACTTTCCGCGAGCTGGAAGACGATCTACAACCTGTTTCAAACCGTCAGCTCAACTCCGTGTACGGCGACGAAGTTCAGGAGAAGACGGCAAGAAAATGGTCACTGAATGACCATATCTTCGCGAAGGGAAACTGGTGTTACGATACTCCGGGGACTGTGAATGAGAATCAGATCATGAATCTGTTCACGTTGGATGAGCTGGTGAACATCCTCCCGAGGAAGATGATGATACCGCGCACGTTCATCGCCTATCCTGGACAGACGGCTCTTATTGGTGGCGTTGCTCGCCTTGACGTGCTGAATGTCATGAAGAGGTATCGATGCGCTGTTTACGTAAGCTAATGCAGATGTTCTTAATATTCCCCTTGAATATTGCAGTTGACCGTCTTCGCCAGCGACCGGCTTCCCATCAATCTGATGGAGACGACTGAAGTAGACGCATTTCTGGATCGGTACCTCGGTTCTGCTACGCTGGGAGCACCACTCGGAAATGCGGAGCGCTTGAAGGAACTGGGCGAAGTAGGTCGCTTTAGAGTCTTCGAATCAAAATGGGCATTACTACTTGATCCTTCCATCAGAAGGGTCTACCTGTTTTTACTCCTTGTATCCTGAACTCGAGAAAATGAACTATGTCTTGGTTAAGACGCCATGTATAACGATTAGCTTGAAGTTTACCCATATCCCATTCCAGATGAAGGGAGAAACATTTACGATTCGATCGAAAGGAAAGCAGAAGAGCGGAGGGGACATCGTTCTATCATCGCTGGGATGGGTCGCCGTAACCACTGAAGCCGAAACTCTCTGCAAGGCATACACAGTCGGGGGACGTGGACTCTATGCCAGGGATTCGATTTTGCCCTTCGCTGTAAATCAAAGAGGAGCTAGGATTGGAGGAAGCGCCGCGTACGCTGTGAAGCCAGTGGAGTTTCCGGAGCCGAAGAAGAAGCGGAAGGCTCAGGTGGATCGGCGACGAAGTTACCGGAAGTGATTGTTATTGTTTTTGTTGTTGAATAATTAGGTGTTGCAGATGTCGCATGTAGCGGGGACAAATTTTGTGGGAGGGCAAAGAGAGTTAACTCCGGCAACACACTTGTTATTGGGTGATCTAAAATTCCTGCAAAGGAAGTGCTTTTTTCTGCAGTTCGCTTGACAAGCTATTTGATAAGGGGACAAACAAATATTTGCCAAAGTGCATTAGTGTCTGGTGATCCGATGTGGTATAAACTCTGATGCACAGCAGCATAGAAAGTACATGAAGAAAGTAGAGACATATGAAAACACGGTTTACGACAGTCTGTAGAGATAAGGACTGTTCGGTTCATTGTTCCGCAAACTCACGTAGACACCGTGGAAGACCGTAATCGCTGGATCATCTATAAGCCCTTTGTACTGATAAAGCACTTCTCTTATCAGTAGTAGACGGAGACGTCAACAGAAGCTGCCCTTGCCAAGAGAAAGATAGTGGTAGACCATTCCTTTTCGTCATACTATACCTGACCTTCAAAGTATAATATGATACAGCAGAATATGATTTAAAAAAAGTAGGATAGAATAATTTTGTAAAATACATATAATGCAGCTCGCTATACGCTTAAAACTCAAGTTTCTAGATGCTTACTTACATGCTCACTTACATTCATTCAATACCCAAGCGTGATATAGTTTTAGTCAAGATGGGCAGAAAACCAGACATCGGACCCGTGAAAACAAGTGTGCAGTTGATAAAAGTACATCGGCTGATATTGCCGACGTCAATCCTCTAGCCGGTAGAGGAAAATAAAAGAGCCGTGGAACTCGCATTCAGTCATGTGTAAGTTTAAGATGCGGAGTCTTCCCTTACTGCTCTTGCTCGTAGCTGCGGTGCATGCCAACCCCCTTGGCGGACCGCCAAGCCGACTACAGAACGACAATCAGGATGTCTTACCACCACTGCGAGGCCTGGAGCTTCTGAAAGCGGTAAGCCGAATGAATTCCATGCGATCGCCTTAGGGGGACTTTAGACGAACTCAAAGCACTACGATGACATTGAGGCCGTCGTCAAGCTCCTAGATAAACATAAGGAAGAACTGGTTCAAAGGATGAGGGACGAACAAGATGAGATCTACCGCAACAACAAAGAAGCGATTGACCGGGCCAGGATGGAGGCAGCGGTAGGCCGGTTTGTGAAAACAGAGTGAAGAATGTGCTTTAACAGTTGAGTCCGACTACGGCAAAGGCTGACCGTCATCGTACCATCTGGGAGATCAATGCTGAACTCGGTTTGGACGAAGTGCTCGTGGGAGGCGACATGATCCTGTCACTGTGAGTTTGTCTGTAATGTCTTCTGCTTCTTTTAAACGTGCGTGTATCTGTGTTCTGAAGCATCTACAGTGAATGGAAGTTATAATGAGCGCGTCTGCCGTGTCACAGCGGACCGGCCTTAAACATTCGGAACCTCCTTATTTCGCGCATTTAGAGAGCAAGCCAAAGCGCATTTCGGAATCGAAGATGACTCCACTACTGGCGGCAGCCGCACCAAGCGTCAAGCTTTCAAAGATGAATATTATCCGGGAACCATTTTTTCTGACGGCTTCTACTACATTGTCGACGAGGAACTCGGTGGATAATTCGTTTCAAGATTAGTTATATCGTTCCTTATTTAGGCCCTTATGCGCGGCGTGCAATTGAATTGGCTGTAGACTTCTGGCAAGCCCATACGTGTATCAAATTCCACAAAGTCAACGGCCCGGAAGACACTGATGTGCGTCCTATCGTGAGGTTCTACAAAGGCTCGGGCTGCACCAGCGCTATTGGCCGACAAGTCAATGTTGGAGCCACCACAAAAAACCGCACAGTATGGGATGAGGAACAGGAGATCTCCCTCGGTGCCGGCTGTGAAGCTGTATGGTGTTTTCCAATATGCAACAACATCTCTATTGTATCACTTGCAGGCCGCCACCGCTGCTCACGAGATTGCACATGCTCTCGGAGTGTTCCACGAGCAGGAACGAAAGGATCGCGATAACTCAGTTTGGATAGACACGTCAAACATTGAGGTACACACTTTCGGACATGAAAATGGTTTTACCTACTTGTTGCAGGAGGGATATGCGCACAACTTTAGGAAAGTAATGAGTACTGTATCATACGGAAAACCGTACGACTACGGCAGTATAATGCACTACGGCCCATAGTCAGTTAATTTGTTTTTTACCTACACCATTCTTAAACTGATATGATGTGGTCAGTGAAGCCGGCGAATCAGGTGGAAAAGCATTGATGAGATTCGAACCTGGGATGGCGCTTGACTATTCTTTCTCAACTTTCCCATTGGCCATCCCACTCGGACAAAAAGTGAATTGAGAAATGCAACGTGGGAATTACTGCCAGACACCGATTCACATTAGTATTATCCATCCGACTCGCCTACTCGTCCCATCCTACTTGTCGGCTTCACTGGTTGCGGTGTATTTTTAGTGATTTCGCTAATGATTCGAGCATGCCTGTGATACTGTCCCTCAACCCTGAGTACCAAACGTCATTCGGGATTAGCGACCATTTCTCAAATTTAACTCCAACATTCGCCGATGTTTTTCTCCTCAATAGTCACTACAATTGCTACGGTAAGGTCTAAACTGTATGTTAGCTAAACTACTCCAGTTTTAGATAGATGTCCTAATGCTGAGACAGCGTGCAAGAACGATGGTCGTCCCAACCCAAACGACTGCAGCGTTTGCGAGTGTCCCGCAGGATTTGGGGGAAAGGACTGCTCGGAGAGAGAAGCTCCCTCAGAAGGTATCAACTGTGGAGAGGACTTGAAAGCCAAGCGAGCGTGGAAGACAATCAAGAGCGAAGGCGTCGTAGGCACTGGCAAAACCGGCGACTCAGCAAACCCTTCCAAGTGCACCTGGCACGTAAAGGCTCCCGAAGGCGGAAAGATCGAGTACAAAGTGATGTCGGTAGGCACCGGCGCAGATGACAACGTTCTGTGCGACGAGCGATGCACCAACGGCGGAGTGACTCTAAAGGGATTGGAGGAAAGCTGGATGGCCGGAGAGATGCGCATCTGCTGCAAGAGAATGACCAACAAGAGCATGACGACCGCCTCTAACCTTTTGGTTGTGCAGCCGTACAACGTCAAAGGCTACACTGACTTTGAGGTTCAGTATAGGCTTGGTAAGAAACTTTATATGACTGTTATATAGGGTTATTACATTCAACAGAAGTGTGCCTCTGTGACCTCTGTGAGCCGGAAATATATCACTTTGTTTCAGTATCAGAACCTGTGAAGGAGCACGTATTTGGAGAGTACGTCCTGGTCAGCACTCCCATGACCTTTGAGGAGGCAGAAGAGCACTGCGAGTCCAAGGGGAACTACAAACTGGCGTCAATCCACAAGAGAAGCGTGCAAGCAAAGCTAATTGGAGAGTTTAGCGTGGTTTACCCAAAGAATACTGGTTTCTGGATTGGACTTAAGAAGGATGCTGGACTGGATTCGCCGTTCACCTGGGTTGATGGCTCACCGCTTGACTATACCGATTGGCCCATGGGCGTGTCAAATTCCGATGAAGAGCAATGCGTGCCGGTAGGGCCAAGGAGAAGGTTCTTGTCTACTAGAATGTTTTTTCAGTACTGGAATAACTTCTGGAGACGGCAGTCATGCACTAAGAAGTACAGCTCCGTCTGCCAGGAGATAGCAGAAGAACCAACCACCACTACGCTGGCGCCCACGGAGGAACCTGTGATAGAGCACATATTTGGAGACTACATCCTGGTCACAACTCCGATGACTTTTGAGGAGGCGGAATCGCACTGCGAATTCAAGGGAAACTACCTGTTGCTTGTGATTCACGAGAGTGGCGTGGATCAGATGCTCAAGGACAAATTGGACTCAATTACCTCCAAGAAGAGTCCCTTCTGGATTGGGCTAAAGAAGGAAGCCGGACTTGAATCGCCTTTCACCTGGGTTGATGGATCACCGCTCGACTACACAAATTGGCCTCAGATCGTGCCGAAGCCTTCCGAGAAGGAGCTGTGCGTAGCGGTAAGGCCCATAACATATGTTTTCTTTTCATTTGTTGATTTTCAGTACTACAACAAATACACCAAATGGGCGCGTGTGGACTGCTCCTGGCAGAACAACTTCGTTTGTCAGAAGATCAAGTAATGTGCTTCCGGAATTGGTCTTACATTCATACGGTGACAACTGGCCATCAATAAATTGATACATCATCAGTTATTTTTCCTTACTTTGCGCATCTTCTGGAAGTTCCTTCGGCCGGGTTCGGGTTATTTGCTCGGTGAAGCATTTATTGATATTGGCACGGCCGGGTTGGCACCACTAACTTGTTTTCCAGAAGCGATCGGCACATGCAACTGCCACTCCGCTACATTAGACCCGAGATGCCATTAACAGCAGATACATTGAAATGGAAAATTTCCTCGGGCGGAAGGTTGAATATCCTGGATGAATTTTGTCGGGCATGAACAACAACCTAGCCTCACTTGCCGACACATGTACATCAAATCTACTCCACAAACACAACCCACCCAAGCTTAATAGCTTAATCTTCTGACAAAAAAACTTGTATTGCCTTTGCGGCTCATTCCTTCACAAATTGAGCTGGTGACGTGGATTCTCCACTGATTTCAACATGTTCTCTCTCGCTGGTTTCGGAATATTCGTCTGTCTTCTGCTTAATGTTGGCACATCCACTAGCCCAGGTTCCATTACACTTCTTTTACAGATTGAGAGTTTAAAAGTAATTGTAGGTTCTTGTGGCGAAGGAGAAGAATTGGTTGCGTGCACCTTCTGCGACAAATATTGTCCTGGCCAACCTAGAAACTGTTCGCTTCGCTGCGCACATCGCTGCGCGTGCCAAGACAGTGAGTCTTTTAGCTCTGTTCTCTGAGTGTTTGTCGCTTTTATTTTCAGATCACTATCGTGTAGATGGGAGTGGATGCGTTCCGCTCGAAGAGTGCCCGTAAGATTGCGCCCGAAAGGGAGGTTGAAAGTGGCGAACAGTTACATATTGCCGAGGTTATGACTCTACTTCGCAAGACAAATGCAATTTGACATAAAAATTCTTTGCAGCAAAAGGTGAAATGCTTTAGGAAATACAGTTCTTTCCAAGCCAGCTGTTAGGATTTGTGCGTAGCATTTCTAAACAAATGTGATAATCAATCGTAGCGCAACTTCACTCATTTGGAGGTGCCCATCGCTATCTTGGGGCGGGGGGATCATTCAAGGCTCTTTCGATGTTGTGGCCAATAGGTCGCACTGGGCACAATGAAAAACTATGTAGTTCCATTGTAAATCAACGGCCGTCGTATCTCGTAGGAAAACGCAGCGAACCTGTAACCGACTCACTTAAGGCCTTTGCAGCAAAACGGACTCCACCTTTAAATGCATCTGCATTATTCCACAGGCAAAAAAAACACAATTGACATCTGGTTTTCATAGACCGGCAGACAGAGAGTCCGTGTAATTAAGGCAAGCATTGAAGGAGTACAATGGACTTAAGTGGATGCCCTCAACTGGATAGCGGATTCGAGGCATTTTTTGCGAATGACACGTGTTCATGGGTTGACCCAGTTTTCCCGCATATAAGCCCTCGACCACCTCCTTCAATGTATCACACTTGTCGACTATGAACTTCTTTGCCCTCTTGATTACTCTGCTCTCCGTTCTCGCCATGTCATTCGCCTGTACTCCTCTGGCTCAAAGTAAGATTTATTTTGAGAATTATGCTATAGAAGTGTTTAGATGATGGAGGAGCTGGAGCTGGAAATGGCGGTGGAGCTGGAAATGGCGGAAATGCAATGCCTTGAAGAAACAAAGGCTTACCTTCCATATTTATCGATATTTAAGCTCACTTTCAACATTTTCTGTATATGTGCTCTTTAATTTTCACATTTGATAAATGGAATGTTCTATAGCGTTTTCCGGACCCAGCATTGTGAAACGTTGTCGTGCGACAAGTCACAACGGCTGTATGAAACATGTTTACAAGATACCAGCAAACCTAAGATGAATAGATGTGGTAATGAAACGGAAAATAGAGCAATCTTATAAGGAGCTTTCACCTCTCATCGCTCAACCATAAATCAGAAAAAACGTTGCAGTCAAAATGCAAGCTTGTATTTAGGATGGCGATCCCCTAAAATTTTTGGTCTTATTTTGGTAGGAGCTTGTTAGGATTGTCGGTTCTTAGGCCGCAAACATGTGTGCCGACGTACTGGAAGATGAATACACTTGAAGTGTACATAAGCAAGTCATCGGTGTAATTGAATATACAGCAAACAAAGACCCTGGTTGTACCGGCAATCGATGTTGAAGCCTAAGGAAACTAAATCCCTCCTTTGCGTAGATCACGCTAACTTTTGACAAGGTCGCGTTAGTTCTGGATGAACATCTGTTTTCATGGCGTACAGAAAAAAAGTGCATGGAAAGTGCATATTTTATAGCTCTTGCAAAAAATAACATGTAAAAGGGACGTACACCCTAAAGTACATTGTTGCATTCGATGGATAGAAAAACAGGAACAGGTTCTCACAGACCGGCAGACAGAGAGTCCGTGCAATTAAGGCGAGCATTGAAGGAGTACAATGGACTTAAGTGGATGCCCTCAACTGGTTAGCGGATTCGAGGCATTTTTTGCGAGTGGCACGTGTACACCGGTTGACCCAGTTTTCCTGTATATAAGCCTTCGGCCATCTCCTCCAATGTATCACACTTGTCGACTATGAACTTCTTGGCCCTCTTAATTACGCTGCTCTCCGTCCTCGCAATGGCATTCGCCTGTACTCCTCTGGCTCAAAGTGAGACTCGTTTTGAGAATTATGCTATACAAGTGTTTAGATGATGGAGCAGCGGGAGGAGCTGGAGCTGGAAATGGTGGTGGAGCTGGAAATGGCGGTGGAGCTGGAATGGGCGGAAATGCAATGCCTTAAGGAAACAATGGCTTGTTTTACGTCACATCTCTTATATTTATTATTTAAGGTCATCTTTGAGTTCTACGTATGCATATGTGAATGTTCGTAAATCTTAAGTCTTGTGTTTCGGTGGGAAATACGGGGGGTTGGGAACATTATTCTTTACCTCTTACATGGGAGTCCGTTGTGAAAAGGATCTAATGGGATGCGGTAAGCCTTGCACTCTCCATAACAATCCTTCAGTTGCTTTTTCATGGTATGCAGGACACAAAAGATATAGGACACGTATAGGGGATGTATAGGACACAAAAAGATCATCTCTCTGATCTCTTCACCCGGATATCAACAATGCAAGATAGTACATTCCTTACTTCTTTATTACGCATGTAACACCCTCGAGCTTGCGACATGCACCACCGCGCTGTTATTAGAAACGTTCTTGATCACGGCGGAAACCATTTTTCGCGCTGTTTCGCGATAAGGCTTGAAAGTGAGAATGGTGACAACGGAGAGCAAGGTGCCGTGATTGTATATGACAAGAAGGCTGACAGTGAAAGCTTCTGCAGCATATGGTAAAGTAGGAAAGTAGCTTGACAGTACAATGACGATGAGAGGAATCCCTCCAAATGCGGCTGGCACGGACGTCAGAATCAGCAGATACTGCAGAAACTTTCGCTGGAGATCTAGGGTTTGTTTACTGCACACATGGGCTACCTTCCTCAGATGTCTTGTCAAAAGCAGGGCAGATGTAAAGCAGAGGAACATAGCCAAGATAATGTAGGAAGCCAAGGCAGTTCCAGACACAATTTTGAGCGTTCCGCTCACCTCAAAGCAGAACACACTTTGTCGAGAAGATGTGTCCTGCTGGAAGGGGTATCGATCAACGGGAACAATGAAGTAAACGTAGAACAATGCAGTGAAGAAGGAACAGCAGAAATGAACAACTCCGAAGAAAGCGATAAACCAATGCCGCCTGACGTTCTGCAATACGTCAGGGTGGACAAACATAACGTAGCGATAAGGTACAACAAAGGTCGAAGCTGTGGCACAGTTAATCGCACAGACGGCTGTCAAGCAGTATAACACATGGCCGGCTACTTCACGCCGCGCAAGGACTGCGATTAGCCCATCGGCGCGGAAGCATTCATCCGGGAAAAGAGGATAAAGATGAAGAAAAGAACCAAAGAAGGTTCCCACCAGATTCCACGCCATGGTGTTCAGCATGAAGTAGGGCAGTGCCTCCATGTTGCTGGGAGAATGGATGTAAATAATGTACATCGTGAAGATCTTGATCGGAGTGTGAACGGCGGAGCTTACGTAGAGCAGTATGTCGTATAACAGCTCGTCCATGAAATTCGCAGCACATGCCAACGTGTAACGGATCTGTGAGGCTTGGCTTTTTGTAGCTGGATGTAAACCTGTAGAAAAAAATTGTAAATATCATTGCGAATGGACTCATTGAAAGAAATGTCCTCATTATTTCCACTCGAGCGATTTCGCTGGATATTATGTTAAAAGTACTTAATATATTCCTGAAGTCTGGATACAACTACGTAGTGTGTAGTATTAAGGGCGTCGCCAAGGCATGATTGTCGTGGATAGAAGGTCTGATTTGATCGTACAACAAGCGGTCAGTGCACGCCGGCAGTCTTTGGGTTAGTCAGATGTCTGTCTCATTCAAGAAGCAGAAGCAGGGACTCACTCCTTCCCCTCAAGGAAGGAACTTTGAAAAATTTACCCACGGTATAGTACTTTCCATCACCATATCTCACAAGTGCGCTACATTTCATTGACTTTGTAAATTGGAGAGAGAACAGTGCGCAAAGGAGGAATAAGGCATTTTTAAGCAGTAAAAAGGAGTAATTTACAGGGCTCATCTAACTCTCATGTTGGTTTCGGAAGGGATGACCGTAAAATCAACTAAAAAGCAAGGGACTTCTAGAACTGCCGTTACACGAGCAGGGGAATTTGATGTGCATTTTCAGCAAACTATGCACATCAGGCTCACTTATGAAAACATTAAATGTCGCCCTTTATGGGATTTTTTCCGTGACGTAAACTCCCTGGCCTAGTTGTTATTACTGAGTATAGTTGTTATTATATACAAATAAGCTCCATTCCCCGTTTTCCACTATAGATATAAAAACAGACAAAGAAAACATGACACAACAGCAAAGGAAAGCGCACATGCCGAGGGAATACGATAGACTGTGTGTTTATTAATACAAAGGACGATATTCAAACCATTGCTCATTTAATATGTCAAACCAATCGTGCTTTTTCGAGGTGAACGCTCACATCACTGCGGTAATAACATCTTTAGTTCCTGCTTACTGTAGTTGAGATGTCCACAATGCAACATTAGAGACTGCGGACGCCCCAATTACCGGAGAAGACTGCGGCGGACGCTCGGTTTTTTACGAAATGAAAAGAGCAAAGAGTGGTTGTGCGCATCGCGACCTTAAGAGCGTCAAGTATGTCATGCACGTGTACGTCATTGAAAGAAGAGGATGCAGTATTGGGTGCCGTTTTATGTTGACTTCCTCCGTTCCTTAACTGCTTTCAACCCTCAGTTTCAGCTTTCAGCCCTTCAGCTCTCAAAACAATTGGCATGACATTGTTCTTGCAGAGGGTGCTGAAGTACGATATCCTGGGTTCCACTTTTACCAGGAGCCAAATCCAACAGTTGATCGGTCAGGATGACCAGTTTATTCGGAAAACGGTAGAACGACCCAATCGCTTACCATTATAAAATCGCATAAAATAGTTTTTTATTGGACAATTGACCTTCAGATTTTGAGGTTTGATGGACGCATCATGTCAGCATTTACGATGCCCTCCTCACCGTTGCAACTGCAACTGGCCGTTCGGAAATCTTCAGTGCCTCGACGAAACCAACGTTCATCAGCTTTCCCCGATTAAAGGTCTCATTGGCAGTTTGCTCGACGAGAAGAATGATGTATTCGAGTTGTTGGTTCGCCAAAATAGAGTCCATGCTGTGGAGGAACAGTCGCAAATGCTACAAGAGCGACACATTGTGAAAGTTGTCTTGACTTCAAGGAGCAAGGATAGAAAAAGTAGATAGAGGACTAATACCCAGTAACCGCCCGTTTTAGGGTTAGGGAAGAGCTGGAGAGTAAATTTAGTCGAAAACAAACCCGGGGAGGCTATAAGAATGCTTCTGACATTTTTACAATCTTGTTTTTATCTTTTATTTTGGTAGAAGTAAGGAAATGTCGTATTTGTCACAAACGTGTCTCCATCCAAGCACCTCGATGCTCCGGAGACCAACTATCGTAACCGACTCCTCCTTTGTGGATGTAGCCCAGTGAGAGTGACACATGGTATGTGACACGAGTGAGTGACACAATCACTATGAAGGATGTCCATAATGATAAGTAGCACGTTCCTTGTTGTCACCGTCCTATTACAGAATATATGCATGTATAAAAGAAAAACACTGATATTTGACTATACTGCTTAACGCCTTGGCTGTGCGACCATGAATGTGACCCAGTTTGTATTTGGCAGCGAGCTGCAAGGACGAGGATATGTCACTAGTAAGGACCTCACTATTGGTTTCATCACTACGGCGGTAACGATGTAACGGATGCCATATGAAACAACCGAAAGTTCTAGGTTGCCGTGACGGCGTTCAGTGGAGCCGTCATCAACCTGTACCTTATCGAGAAGCTGAAGGTGTTCCACAACGCTTTTGGGTTCTTCTGGGCAGTTCGGACCATTGGTGAGCTTGGGAACGATACGGTCTTTGCGTTATACACTGGGCCGATCACGATTTTGTAAGGGGACTAGCTGAAGCAGAGAATTTAGCGGACGTTCAGGCAACTTATGGGCATTCCTCCGGAGTTTGGAATCTTTGCTTACCACTTCTCGTTCTTCTTTGTTTGTGTCCAGTGCGCTATGAACCTGGTGATCGCGATGAACCGCTTCGTCGCCGTCTGTTACCCCCTCCGCTACAAGGCCGTCTTCAACAAGAACGTTTGTCTTCTAGCTGTCGGGGTGGCCACACTTGGCTCGATATTCGTCGTCTGCTTGTACTTCAGTGAGTCCCGCTTCCTAGTAGCTTTAAACGATGCTCCATCGCAGTCTTCCCATGCAACCACCTCGGCTACAGTCCTCGTTTCTACGCGAATGTCTTCATCAAGTGTAGAGCCGACTTGGACAGGGACTATTCACAAATCTCCAAGTTTGTCTACCGGATCTGCTTCAGCACCGCTTGTATGGGCACAGCAGTCATCAATTCGATCACATTCAGCAAAATCGTCTTCATTCGGCTTGCAAGTCATTCCCACAAGCATCTAAACCAATCTCGCACCTTTAGTCCTCTATCACCACTTACAACAACAAGGAATTTCGGAGAGATGTCCGTCTCTTCACACTGGTAACGCCCTTTCTATGTCATTGACCTCCTTTAACTATAACTCTCTAGGCTGTCGTCCAGGACATTCTCATGACCATTGTGGGGCTGGTGCTGATCATCACCAATAACGCAAAAGGACTGAGCGTTGTCGGTGTGCTCCTAAGCTATGATGGACTCATTTTCATCTACGCCTTCAACACGTAAGATTGGAATCCCTCAGCTTCAGTTCAGCTTGCTTTATCATCCCAGAGCTTCCATGATGTTTTGCAACCACGAATGTCGTCGCTATCTTATCACTAAATTGGCTACAAGTAAGGCCACAGTTTCCACCACACTCACAAGCGGCCAAATCGTTACTTCTCGTCAGAAATGACAGCGGACCAAGACATCGACATAGTCTTGAAGATGGACATTCCCTTCGCCTATGTTTTTAATTTGTACATGTTGTAGCCCTCCCCTTCTCGTCATATTTATTTTAAGGGCTTATCAGCATAGCCTTTAATGCTATATTTAATACGTAAATATTAATATTTTTTAATATTAATACTAGACCTAATATATGTAGGATTAATTAATGATATAATTAAAAAATAATTAATTAATGATTTCACTTCGATCTGAAATTGCCAAATGGGGTGTAATACTTGTAAGTTGCAAAAGTAGACTTCAGTGCTTGGCGGTATTTAGGTGGCGAGTCCGTCTACGGTGGTGTTGCTATCCTAAAATTTCCGAGGCGTTCCATATCCGTTACGGTATCGCTGAAGACTTCGAATCTGCGGAAGAAGTTGGTGATGCAGACGATTTTGTAAGAGAATGCGGAATCGTACTGCTGCTGACCAAACCATCTTCGGCACTCGCTAAGACTTGGATGTTCTGTAGGTTGAATTTGCTGCACTGCTGCTGTGGACACCACGATCTTCTTGTCGGCGACGTGGCGACCTGGTGCTTTACAAGCTTAAAATCAAAGTTTTCTACTGCGAACGCCTTCCCAATATTATCATATTCTTGCCGCACTTACACTTGCCGTGCGATAATTACCGCTGCTTCCGGCCACTACTACAGATTTATTGAGCAAAAACTATTTAGTCCATGTACTAACAATAGGAACTGTTTCCTTCCGCAGCACTTTCCATGCGATACGTCGTGCAGCGTTGTAGTAGGGCCGGAAAGTCACAATAGACACGATGGAAAACAAGGATCCGTGGTTCATGAAAGCAATAATGGCGGTCATGGACATCTCACTGCCGTATGGAACGTGAGGGAACAGGCAGCAAAGCAGCGAGACACATAACGGTACCCCAGCGAAGACGAGCGGGACAGAGGTGGTAATAAGTAGATAGCGCAGAAATCGTCTTTGTAGCCTTAGTGTCCGTGGACTCAAGCTGTCCTTCACGGAATTCAAGTAGCGAGCAAGGAGAAGGGCGAAGGTTATGGCGATGGAAGCCGTAGTCACCGATGCAAGAGTTAAGAAGATCAGGAAAAGATATTTCCAACGTCCGTTGGGGTAGAAGCAGTACACTCCTTTGTTCGGAGGCAGTTCGTTCCTCTCTGGGTACTCATCGTAGCTCACAATGAAGCCCTTGTAGATGAAGCTGAAGGATATGCAGAGCGCAACATGAAGTGAGCCACAGAACAGGACGGCCCAGCACGGTCGAATTCTCTTGACCAGGTCGGCGCGAACGAATGCCAGATACCTGTAGGGAAATGCGAAAGATATCGAAAGGGCGCAGTTACTGATGCAGAAGAGTATGGCGCCGAAGAAGACGTGACATACCAGCTCATTGCTGGCGAAGAAAGTCAGCGGTCCAGCTGCACGGAAGCACATAGCCGGATACAGCGGGCTTACGTGAAGAATGGAAGCACAAATGTTCCCTACGAAGTTCCAAAGCTGAATATTCAACAGAAAGAAGGGCAAGGAGTCCATGTTCTTCGGCGAATGGCATAGAACGATATATATGCAAACCAGCTTTACAGGCAGCTGAATCACGGCGCTGACATCCAGAACTCTGTTGAAGACCACGTCAAAGACGCCGTGGGACACGTCCATCTCCAGAGGACACTAGACCGTTGTTATGATCGTCGGCGTAGCCGTGTCGCTCAAGCGAATTGGCGGTAATTGCTCGGATTTGCGCGCCCAACGATATTCAATTAACTCCTAGTGTACAAAAGGACAACTTCCACCTTTTCCCACGGTTGCTTTGAATGACGGCAATATGTTTGTGGGAACGTCTATTTTCTTGTTACGGGATCGCTTTTTCTTATCGTTATTATTTCCAACATTTGTGTAAGCTGGCTTGGGGAGATCACTGGGTTGTCGAATATACTCACTGGTCCAATATATTTCACAAGTAACCAGATGTTTTTCCCTCGGAAGGTTGATTACCTGCACCTCATTGAGCGACAGGGAAATTAAGGTAATGACATTTGGCATAATATGACCTTGTTCCATGCTGACTTACTGCTTAGAACGGTGAGCACGTAGCCGTGACTACATATATCTGGTACAGAAAAACGATTATGTGATAAATACGGCTGTGAAAAAACAATAGTATACCACCGCCTTTTGCTTCCCCTTCCCCCGGACGTCTCCAGAGACTATGCAACCTGGTAAAAGCCCGAATTCAAGCATTGTACAACCTCTTAGATTCTCTGCTATAAATATACTTTCCTACGGACTCGCACAAAATAAGCTTTGTTTGAAAGTTCGGATGCTCCTATGTACATATTATTTTGTTTTGCTCGTCGGCGTCCTACTTGTATGGAGGAATACAATAAAGAGAAACAGAAAAACACTGGCGATATCCCACAGTAGCCAAAAAACAAACAATAGTGCGTGTTGGAGTCTGTAGCGATTGATTGATTCTTTGTAATGAAATTTATCAACGTTGCAAATAAGCTATAAATGGATTATTTGAGTTCGACCTACACGGGAAACAATATAATGGAGTTATACCCACAATAGCTAGCTAAGGTCGTTTTTTGTGGACGAAAACAATTATCGTCTTTGTCAAGATAACAAGCAAAGTGCTGGATCGATTGACTGTGCATATCTTACGGATAATAAACGTTAAGATGTACATAACCACAGAGTTACATTAAGGCAAACGTTGAAGCATCAGCCGTAGTTGCCCTCGTCACCGACAAAAAGAAACCGCCTTTGTCATCTCAGCAGCTCCGCGGATTCACTGTGTCGCTATTGACTATTCTTGTTTTATGTATGTCATATACATATATGACCTCTACATCCAGCAAGGACTGAATTAGAGTAATAAATGGTAAATGGTTGAAACAAATCGAAACGAACCTGTACGTCGATCAGTCCACAGAGGTATCGGCCATTGGAAGCCATTGTAGATTCACTACAAGCAACTTCGAAGGAATAAGGCCAATATGAAGAATATGACTGTCTCTGTTGCGGTCCCAATTTTAAGTTATCGATGTTACTGATTTGCCGAAAAGGAACTGGTTCTTCAGCTGTGTCTGCTCCACCCTGGCCAAGAGACATCACCACTTCAATGAGTCATTTCCTTTTGTTAAATGCATTGGGCGCATTTTAGCACGAAAGCATGAAAACTGCAAAGGTAGAACAGCGAAGGTACAACGGATTCAGAACTGTAGAATCGCAACCGTTCCATCGACGCGACATCCGAGGTTCATCACGAAACGAAATTTGCAAATAGTGTCTAGAGTGTCTATGTCTATTGTGCTCTCCATCTGTAGTCCTGTGTTCTGCATTCCTGAGTGGATCACCTTACAAACTAGTTCATTTTTCTCAGGAAATTCTCACCAAAGAGTTGGAGCACAAGGCTCATGCCACAGTTCTATCACGGTTCATCCGATTCATGTACTTGTAGCAGTCGTCCACAGCTCGGAAGAACCACACCTTGATTATCATCACCAACAGGACGACTAAACCTGCGATAACTCCCGCTAGACGATAGTGCGGAACTAAAACTTTATTGCTTTAATGTGTGTAGGTTCCCTTTGATCCTACCTTCAGAGCTCGGAATATTCTTAGAAATAAGTTGAGGATCAATGACCGTGCCTATCGCAGTCAGTAACAGCATGAGCAGAAAACCCATGAAGAGCGCCTACACAACATTTGTTATAGCAATGCATGTATATTTAACTTACGGTGTACGCCATCAGAGGAAAAAGAAAGCAGGGCCGGTTCTTCGTGACTGCGTACAACGTCGTAAGGCCTATCACTATGTAGACGATTGCAAGAACGATGGCGATATCTGGATGTTTGCTCTCAAAGACGCCGGCCGTAGCCGCCACTCCCTCGAAGAGGTAGTACGCTCCAATTCGTCGTGTTCCTTGCTGAAAGAAACATTCAAACTTTATATATTTTATATATTTTTTTTATATTTTTCATATTTTTTTTATATTTTTCAAAATTTATACGGAGTATGCCCAATTTTAACGATGTTAGGTTGTCATCCATTTGGCATACCAGAACGAACCTTTACGTGCAGCAGTCCACAGAGGCATCGATCATTGGAAGCCATTGTAGATTCACTACAAGCAACTTCGAAGGAAAGAAGGCAATATTAACAATACTGGACGGTCCCTGTTGTGGTCCTTATTAGGATGATTCATCAATGTTACTGATGTGCCAAAAGGGAACCGGTTCTTCACCTGTCTCTGCTCCACCCTGGCCAGGAGACTTCACCACTTTAATGAGTCGCTTCTTTTCTCTCAATGCATTGAGCGCATTTTATCACGAAATCATGAAAACAACGAAGGTGGGAAAAGCTGATGAGAAGCGATACTACACTCATGGGACTCATTGCTTTGTTCTATCACGGTTCTTCCTTTTGATGGACTTGTAGCACTCGCCCACAGCTTTGAAGAACCATTCGATCAACATCCACAACACGATGATGAACACGGAGATCATACACGTGAAAACTCCCGCGAGACAATAGTCCGGAACTAAAGACTTCATCGTTTTAATACGTGTAGGTTCCTTTGGATCCTACCCCCTTTGGATCCTGCGTATTCCTGTAAGTTTGAAGCAAAAATAAGTCGCGGCACAGTGACCGCGCTCATCGACTCCATAAACAGCGCAAACAGGGCAGCAATGAAGAGCGCCTATACAACATTCGGTATAGCAATGCACTCAAATTTAACTTACGGTGTACGCCATCAGGGGAAAAAGAAAGGTTCTTCGTGAGTCGTAAGGCCTATAAACATGTAGACGATTGGGAGAACGATGGCGCTGTGTGGATGTTTTCTGTACAAGACGCTAGTCGAACCGGTCGTAGCCGCCACTCCTTCGACGAGGTGGTACGCTCCACTTCGTCGAATTCCTTGCTGAACTCAACTGAATTCCCACCGTAATGCATATCTCTGTTTTCTCTACTTAATCTGGATTTGTTAGACATAATCGTAACCATTTTGACCAACATTCAACCTTAGATAACAACTCCTTTGGCACACGTGGATCAATCCACAGAGGCAACGATCTTTAGAAGAAATTGTAGGTTCAATGAGTCATTTCTTTTAACTAAATGCATTGAGCGCATTTTATCACGAAAGCATGAAAACACCGAAGCTAGGAAAAGGTAATGAGAAGCGGCACTATACTCGTGGAAC